>JAYJLX010037408.1:0-37058 GCA_036873525.1 Chalinula nematifera | reverse complement strand
CTCTGAGAATCATTCACCTTCAGAATGAATGAATGAATGAATGAATGAATGAATGAATGAATGAATGAATGAATGAAAACCAACCTGGCAAGCAAGTCTTATGAGAAAGTTTATGATGGCATCAGCATGCTGTTTGTCAAGTGGCCATGATGGATCAGCTACTTGGGGTTGGGACTTCTGACGCTTCACGCCATTAGAAGAAGTATTAGACACTGTTCCATCGCTGGCTGACCGCTTCATACCAACCTAGAGAGAGAGCAGAAACAGACGGAAAGAGAAATTAACTAATTATGCATAGTATAGTATAGTAGATAGTATAACCCACAGAAACAATTGTGGCTGCAGTCATGGGCTGAGCATGTGAGGAATCCTTAAGTACTTCTATTTCATCACCTCCCTGTTCAATAAAACAGTATAATCAAACTAAAGTTTATCCATTAACTCAGTTTACATCATCGTGAGCATCCCTAGCTCTCTGGAACTCCCACTTCACGATAACCTCGGTCAGATCCACTGCCAATCGTCGCTGCTCAATAGTTGCCTACAGCATAACATAATACACTATATGTAGAGTAGTGGGTGGGGTCTAACATTGCTAGTGAGTCCCAGACGCTGCATTGAGGCAACCATATGGGGAACCAGGTGCTGTCTCACAGGATAGTAGACCTTGTAGTGATGACAAAGAAGCTGTCTATTGGTTAAATTAAAAAAAATTATCTATTATAATTATTGTCAAATTAAATTTTGAAGTTTTCGTTCACCACACCCATTACCACACCCTATTTTATTGCAACCTCTGTAACTTACAATATATGAACCAGCTGTGCTACCGTCTGTCCTTCTTCTACGATTATCTTCTTAGTCCAGTGTACCAAGGTGGCCTATTAATAACAAATATTGTCAGCTACAATTAATACATTAATATTCCCTATAACCCAATTCCCTCTCTCCCCCCTCCCCTTCCCATATATATCTCACGTTTGCATCCTCCATCCGTGTTGGAACTACAGGAGTAAGTATATTCAAAGCCTGTCTGACTATAGGCCTGGCTTCAATAGCATGAGCCTTTAATAAACTATGAAACACCTACAGTTGTTTGAATGGATAAAGAAACATATAATTATATTAAACAGAGTGAGAGAGGCTCTCCCTTCGATACCTGAAGCACTATTCGTTTGTGTATGGCAAATTTCGCGATAATGTGGGCTAGTAATAAATGTCCATGATATTTAGTTGCAGGGTCCTATAGGAATGAAAGTTAATCAAATCATCACTAATACAGGAGCCTCCCCCTCAATCCACCCCCCCCCCCCTCCTCCCCCATTGGCTCACCACACATTGCTTTGGTAGCAAGCAGGGCCATGCAAAAGTCATCAGTCTTCTCAACTTGGCACCTTGCTTTCTGGAGATGCATATAAAAAATGTGGGCGTGGCTAAAATTGGTTGCTATGGTAACAAAAGTCTCACTTGTTGTTGGAGTCATGTATATGAGGTGCAGTGTGTTCAACCAGTAGAGAAGAGAATTGAAGCAACAAAATACAAACAGAGTCCTAAAGAATAGACGAACACAAAATACACAAGCATGCACTAGCTAGTATACATTGGAAGGTTCTCTATTCCACTTACGGAACTACCAAAGGGCTTGTCAGGGTCAATGATACGATTAATGAATACACTTATAATGTTAGTATCACTGTCTCTTTCTGGATCTGGGGGACCCCCAATTAACTAAAGCAAGTGGAGAAAATGAAGAGAGGGATGATGTAGTGTTATGTGTATTCATTTGTATATTACCTCATCCGTCTGGCCTTCATCAAACGAGACCGTAAACATGGGTATCAGTATATACTGAAGGATCTGCAGGATAAAAAGGTTTATTAGCAGTAAAATTATCAATGATGGCATACAAAATGAATGTGTGACAATGTCTATCTAGCATTACCTTGGTCTTCAATTCATGAGAGTAGTCTGGTTGCAAGAAAACATCGACAAACTTGAAAAAAACTGCTCTCTTCTCTTCAATGGAGTACTCCTTGGCAACAGTGTTGTCGATGTAGGACTTCAGGAATGGGAATGATGTAATATGGCGATTGAGGAACACCTTTAATAGCTGAAACAATGTCTCAATGTCTTCTCTGTGCAACCTAACAAATGTAACAGTGTTTCTTGTTCATGTTCTCTAAGCAAATGTACTAGTATAATATAATACTTGCAATGAGCCAATAGACACTTCAGTAGCATCTCACACTCTCTCCAGTGGGTTAGAGGTAGGGAGTTCTAATAAAAAAAAAGATTGTATAATTGATTACTAGAGTCTTACCTGTTTCGTTTTATAATTATTGATTAATTACTAGAGTCTTACCTGTTTCGTTTTATAATTACTGATTAATTACTAGTCATTTCAATTATCATTAAAGTCTTACTGTATCCATTATAATTAATTACCAGGGTCTTACCCGTGCCAGTTGTGTATGATAAGTATTAGAGTTCCATATACCCCTCAAGTAATCAACTAGAGTACTCTTGTCACTGATCCAGTCACTGTTACGTTCAACAAGGAAACTAAACAAAGCATATATATAGACACAGTATAGTATGTGTATATTATCTGTTTATTTATAGTACTGTATTATACACACATGGGTATATTTGTTTATAGTTATTTGCTTATGGTACATGTGTATCATATATTTGTTTATATTCATTTGTATTTGTTTATAGTATATAAATTGCCCTTACTGGCAAACCGATACACCCTGATATTGCAGTTCCATCTTCCTCTGGAGCAGGAGTTCTTCATTAGCTGGTGTCTATTTGAGAGTGAATATTAATTTATATTTACAATAGGATGGTTGGTATTCAGTTATACGTACTTGTTGAATGGTTAAGGCGAAAGTTGCAGCTATGATTTTCTGACAGCTGGATGCTAGTGCTTCTTTAAGTGGGCCAGAATCTTTTTGTAGAAAAGACTGCAAGACAAGAGTAAAATATTTACATGTAGAAGAGTGGAAGGGATTTAGGAGTGGGGGGGGGGAACGATATAAAGGGAGGGTAGGGGTGGTGGCTTACATGAAATACTCTAGTCACGATCGGATCAAATAAATGAGCCAAAAAGAACTCTAGAGTGAGCATTGGAAACTTCATTCCGAACTTGAGTAAAGGTTCACGAAATTGGCTGCAAAGCTATTAGAAAACAAAAACAAAACGTCACTATTATGCAACAGTAGATGCTGGACATACATTAATGGTTGGATTTAAAGACTATAAAATATCATCTCATAATGCAGTCTACACATACATACACTAGAATACACATACACACAGACACACTCATAAATTTAGACCTCTATTCCTAGTGCTTTCTCTGCCTTTATACACAGAACAAGTAATGGTTCGAATAGCTTGAAGGTGGAGGCTGGTAGCATGTGGAACATCTCCAGAATCAGAAGACAAATCCGTACCTCCTGAAACAAACAGAGAATATAAATAATAATCACCCGAAGGAGAAGATCCTCACATCTCCTTTTCGTTGGGGCTTATTAGAGGCTGTCGATACTAGCACGTCCACCCATCTCTTCAAATGGGACTGAAATGAGAAAAAAATAAATAAATTGGGATCAGAAATGGGTAATGACATGGGTTGAAATGATTTCAAAAAAAAAAATTTCAAAAAATAAGTGCGTTGGCCGGGAGTCGAACCCAGATCTACTGCTTGGAAGGCAACAATGCTAACCATTACACCACCAACGCTCTTCCTGCCAACTACTAAACAAAAGGTATACTTATACTAGTCCATTTACACATGTAGCGTCTACCATACACATTTACACCTACTCATATTTCAAAGCACATTCAATTTACCAGCAAAGATTCACACATCTTCTCGTTGAAAGACGTCGGGAACAGCTCAACCATGTGGGTGAGTCGTTGAAGAAGGGCTGGGGTGAGGTTTCTGAAGTCCCCTAGCATCATTAGCAATGGCCGTAATGCGCTATGGACCAATTCTATATCACTCTGAGTTGTATCAGCCATGAACTACATACGATATATTATGTAAAAATTAAACATTTTTTTTCTCCCACCATATGCAATTATTAATTGAACCTTTCTCAAGCCATCTTTGCCGGCTTTTTGTAATTCCGTTGACGGGGAATTAATGGCTCGATACAGGACACCAAATATACGCTCTCTAGTGTCACTTAGATACGCTGAAGCAGCAAGAGCAGCTGGAAAAAAATGCAAAAAAATATAACTTTATATTCTGTGTCACTATCTTGTTGGTTACCTAAACCGCTGGCTTTCAATGGGACTAGCGATGGTATTCCTTTGTAACATGGCAGCTTTGAAAGGGTAGGATCTTCTCCTTCACAGAGAGTTATGAGCTACATACGACAGGAATGATAGATTCATGATTTATACAAACACTAACTTTTTTTATTTACCTCTTGGAAAAACACTTTATGCTCTGGGACTGTCAAATTGATGGAAAACAAGCGAGGGTTGAGGTTACAACAGTACGTGTAGCCATCCTGAAAAGAGCATTAAATAGAATTAAGAGTGACAAAGGGCATTAATTAAAACAAAACAAGTGGGTGTGTCACTGACCATAAGAGCAATCTGAGTGTTCATTGGTTGATGCTTCAGGAGGTGTTTCTTGGGTGGAATCATGTCAGACAGGAGTTCTTTGTGAGGATCAATAATGGAGGATACAGATTTACCAGTAACTTCACTCAATAGAGACAAGCTACTATGAGCCTGGAACCAAACCAGAATAGTAAAATGCAAGCTTTAATACTGTAAGTAACAAGTGTACCTGTTTTCTGACGGCTTCATTAGGCGTAATGATTTCCTTCACAATATGTTTAGTGACAGAATTAAACGACTTGACCTGCAGTGGTTCTAGACTCGCCTGAAATAGGACAGCCATTTTTGCATCGATAGATTCGATAAGATGAGATATCTTTAATTCACCTTAACTTCAGCTGGAAGCTCGGAATTACACATCTTCAGCATCTTCTCAATTAGATTCTGAGCCTGTACGGTTGTTCCTGAGGATACCTATAGCATATTATATACACATAGTATGATAAGAATGGAACGAGTATGTGGCCTAGAATGGGAACGTGGCCTGGAATGAGAATGGGGTCACTTACTTCATTGCTTAAATCATGGAGAACAAACAGCAAGGCCATTAAGAAAGTCAACTGATGATTAACGATCCATTTCAGAGGCATTTTGTCCAAGAAAAACCCAATAGCCCAACAACTAGAGAGTAGAATAGCAGTAAAAACCAACCAATAATGGTCAGTAGAAATCACTACACTATAAGCCTGTTCTTGTTGATCATTACTATACAGTATACTAAACTAACCCTCCACTTTTTGAATACCAAGCCCTCTCATAACAACATCCACACATCTTCTCAACAGCCACTTCAAAGAACGGCAGGTCACAAGCCTTCTCTTTGTCTCCTATTATCGTAGTTGCAGTGTCTAGTATAAACGTCAGGGCCAACTCTGCAATGCGGCAGAGTTCTTTCTCTTCGCTGGCTACACACTTGGCCAGAGCATCCAGTAATATATACACATCCATTGCATTGGGGGGCCTGATATAGGATGTAAGGGGTTAATAATGAGCAGTATGAATGGGGTTAAAATGGGGAGTACGGATGGGGTTAATAACAAGAAATAAACTTACAGTGGTTTTAAAAAGCTAGCAGAGGCTGATAGGAAAGGATTTGAAAGGATAAGAGAATAGAAAAGATAATTTCAAATGTAAAAAATGGCTCATGGAAACATACAGCTTTGTTGTATTACGGCTACTGATGTCATGTGGCGAACAATACCAGCTAGGAACACTACTGCTTCGTTTCTCAGGTCCCTCAAACATGATGCAACTATAAAACAATAAACACATGAATCAATAATAATTAAAGAGGGGGAAACAGGGGGCGGGGCAGGAGAGGCATTTGTAATTACAGTGTTATATTGTTCCATACTCACTGAATATTCCATTTAAAGCCATCTCAAATGTCGCCCTAGCAACCTTGTTGGCGCATTGAGGAAGTGATATGTGTTTAAGTCTAGAGGCAGTGAGCTCCATTGGTTGGTAATGGACTTGCTTTAGTATTTGATACAGATCAGCATCAGCGTCTGATAGGTTTAGAGCACTGACGAGATACGACTGCGAGAAATAATGAAAATGAGAGACAGGAGTAAGGGAATGGAGGGAGAAAGATTACTATACTAGTTAAAGAAATTACCTGCACCAAAGACCAGGCTTGCTGACGATAGTACAGGTCTGTGCTATGAGCCTTTAGCAGTTTAACTGCTGTTTCAACCACCTACAATATCATAATGTATCGGGCTATAACACATGTACATACTGTATATACATGTATGTATGTATGCACTATACCTTAGACACTGGGAGTTCGATTGGGTTCTCAGTGTCAGGAAATCCAAGGAATATTCCCGGACCCTCTGTAAGGGTATCGATATATTCAAGCTACAATAGATAGAGAATAATAATTATTATGATTACATTGAGGGTATGTATGTACCTGCTGTGGCGAAGTTAGCATCTTCCTATTGCTCCCACCAAACTTACCAAGGACTCTGAAAGCAACCTGAGCAATACTATCATCATGGTTATGGAGGGTCTGCCATAGCGCCTGGAAGAGTAGAGAGAGGAAGGAAGTAGATAATGAATGACATAACAACGACAAGACAATGGAGAGAACATTACTGACAGTAGCAATGTTTGTGTGTGAAATATTACCTGCATAAGCTGGGCTCTGACTGGCTGAATATGCTCATAGAGGAAATCCGGTTGAAGGTTGTCTACACACAACTCCAATGTTCTTAGACCCTGACTTACCAGAGTTTGGGATCCATTTAATGCTGATACAAGTGGATCCATCAGCAGATGTAGATATGGAAGAAGAGAGCTATAAGGAAGAGGGGGAGAGGGAGAGAGAGAGAAAGCTTGAAGTATTTCTCTGTAAAATAATGGGTGTGGGCAATAGCATTTTGTTCACACACTTTTCATCTTGAATACCTATATGTACCTAATGATACATTGTTTAATATCACCGAATTTTTTTTTTAATAAGAATTTCGTGAGAACATGTAATTCATAAAAAAAATAAATAAGTAAAACTATAAATTACAAAAAATAAACTGCTAGAGAAAAAGATCAAGTTGATTTTGAAATACTCTGATAATTTATGATTTTGGATGACAAGGTATGTTGTTTCACTGCAGCAGTTTGTTCCCTCCTTTTCCTGGCCCACCGAGACATATTGACAGGATGACCCTTTCCCGCCAACACTAATACCAACAACCACAAACACAAAATCCCCACCACACAGCACGAAGTAAACAACAACTGCTGCATGAAATACCCATAATCATCTATTACATTACCGGCCACCAAACCAGCGACAGCCATGCCAAGATTAATCAGCGACTGAGCCAAACTGTATGCAGTCGCCATATTTGATTCGCTGATAAAGTAAGCAGGCGTGGCCCACATGGAGCTGTTGAAGAATGAATGGCTGAATCCCAGCATGAGGTTGAATATATACGGGAAATAGGAGACGCCTTTAGTTAGTGCATATAGTAAATGTACGGTAAATGTGAGGTGAAGGGCCGCAATGCCCCAGTATATGTTGCAACCAAAATAGTTTATAATAGCGCCAGATAGTGGACTTAACATTGAAGCAATGTAGATTAGAGTCTGAGACAATGCTTCTTGTTGAAACGGCAGGCTGTATTTAGTAATGATGAACATCTGAGCAATGTCCACAAAGGGGAAGTAAGTGCAAAAGAAAGCTATAAGGCCAGCACATGCTAGCCAGTATGGCACACCGAACTCTGATATAACCTTCAGCGAAAAGGGGACTTTTTTAATGGAAGCTCGCTTGTTTTTACGTTCTCCGTTCTTGTCAATGACGAATATCAACAGTGACAGTATTGAACCTAACACTGCAAAGGCTAAAGGAACAGTCATGGTTACTCCTAGTCTGATATGGTTGTTGGTGAAATAGGCTAGTTTGCTATAAACAAAAGGATTAGTGGAGAGTGTTAACGAGCCTCCAGCCCTGCAACCAAACCCCAGCATTGCAATCATGAAGGTAATCTCCTTGCCCTTGAACCAAATGGAGCAGAGAGCATCGGTGATAGAAAGTGCCAAGTCACAGCCCACCCCACAGAAGAACCTGGCAGCTACCATAGTAGGAAACGAGTCCACAAATGCTCCAATCATTAGTACGAGTTGTCCCAGGCCGCATAGCAAGACTAAAAGCATGCAACTGAGCCTTAGAGTGAGGTAGCGATCGACCAAAACCCCTCCAACGAAAGTTGTAAGTATCGTAGGCCACAGATAGACAGTGTACAACAAGTTGTACTGAGCAACGTCTACTCTCATTGTATCCACAATTACCTTCTCCAAGGACGCCGGCACATCGAACACGAAGTTCAGGCATACTTTGGTTGCGCATACAAGAGCAAGTATTGAATAGCGATACTTCCAGTTACTGCCACTAGACGAAGGATCTATCGACCTTACTGCACATTCCTGGAGGCTCTCGGTTTCTTCTTCCTTCTGCACAGACATTTATTCCTCCGTATTCTAAAGTAAATCGCATATCATTTTCGTATATTGCTCCGTATTCTATCTAGAACCATGAAGTGGGTGTGTCCAATAAAATACTTTGATCATAGATCTATGCTTTGATCAAGATTTGTAGTAATGAACGTTGAACTTCCTCCACGCACAGAAATACAGCAGCTATACTATGTTTGTAGTCTGCTAAAGCATAAACTAACCACACTCACTCACTGGGTTCAAATTGACTTGTCAAATTCAATAGTAGCCTGGTAACAACTACATAGTAACCCAACCGCAATTCATCAAGAGTACATGTAAAGAATAGTGTATAAAAAATGATATAAAATGGAAAAAAAAAAGGATAAAACATGTATACAAAAATAAGAATGAAGTGATATAATGAAAAATTAACATATAAAACAAGCACACTAATATAATACCTCTTTTCGACACCAGTTATATTTCAATTTAAACCGACCGTATCCATAGTAGCTCGCGATGAATCGTAAGCCTTCATGTCCTTCAGCTTCTTCTGGTGATAACCTGATTTGTTCACGCAACATTTCGTATGTAATAGATTGACTAGTAACCAGAATGTTAACAGTACTGCTATAGCTAGCAACGATATGAAGAATAGCTCGTGTACAAAGTAACCGAAATTGTCTATCAGCTGTCCTGAAACTATGTCAGTAACGGCAAAGCCAAGATTGGAACCAGCCTCTAACACACCATATGCTGTCACTAACTGATAATCGTGGACTAAAAGGGGCGGAGCCGACCATAGAGCCGTATTGACACACCCAAAACTAAGTCCAAGTGCGATATTGGCTACATAAGGTATGAACCAGTCACTGGAGGAGAGGAGGTACAAGAGATGGGCGGAGACTGCCACTAGAATACCCGCCAAGCTCCAATATATGTTGAACCCCGTCCAGTTTATGATTACGCCAAGCAGAGGGGCAATAATTGGAATAACAAATATAAGGAGATCGGCGGCATTTGCCAAATCAATGCTCAGCCCATATTTACTGCCTAAGAATACCTGTGCTATCGCTACGAAAGGGAAAATGGTGGAGAAGTAGAGAATACACATGGACGCCATTATCCAGAAATTGGCATTAAAATTGAATATCTCTTTGATAGAGAACTTGGAGTTGTCTTTCG
The DNA here is from genome assembly GCA_036873525.1 of Chalinula nematifera. Classification (NCBI taxonomy): domain Eukaryota; kingdom Metazoa; phylum Porifera; class Demospongiae; order Haplosclerida; family Chalinidae; genus Chalinula; species Chalinula nematifera. Next base: position 27,281 of record JAYJLX010037408.1, on the reverse strand, counting down.
TAGCAAGGTCTTTGACAGTCTTTTCAGCATGTTTATCCATTAATGCCAATACCATTGATAATAATGTGGCTAATATTAGTACAATTACAGTGAAGAGGAGAGCCACGCCCAGTCTGAGGTATTTATCAACGATCGAGTCACAGAGGTTGTATATAAAGTTGTTCAAGTACAGGCCTCCAGCCCCACCCACTCTGCAGAATCCACCAATGAAACCAAATGCAATACTGACCTCGTGACCTTTGAACCAGTGTGCCGTGAAGGCGTCCGTAGTTATGAAGGCTATTTCACCACCGATTCCCAGTATGAATCTAGAAGCCATCATGACCCAGAAAACTCCAGTGAATGCTCCAACAGCAAACACAGCCTGTCCAACGCAAAGTAGCGCCATGAAGATGACTGTGGCCGCACGACAACCGAGATACTGGTTGACTAGAATAGCTCCCAACACGGTAAGCACAACGCTGGGCCAGGAATAGATGGAATAAAGCATTGCGTACTCCGTAACGTCGATGGACATCGTGTCAATCAGTACAGATTCCAGTCCGGCAGGAACATCCAACGAGAAATTTAGAGTTAGCTGAATGATGGCGATGAGAAATAGAATGGAATACCTGTATGTCCAGTGTCGAGGGGTGAATGGCCTTACGAACGTTCCCATCAATGTTTTCCCCGGTCCATACTCGCTGGAATCCGACAATAAATGCCGTTCTTCGTCGCCATCGATGACGTCGTAGCCTGACAGAAGGCTCGGAACAGCAGGAGCGTGTTTCACGAACTTTTCTCTGGATTTTAAATGCGAATTGGTCGACATAGTCTTTAGGAAGCCGGAGGCTGCACCAGCACAACAAGTGCAGGTCCAAGAGATCAAAACTGGCAAAAATCTCAAAACTGTTCTTTGAAGACGTTTTTATAAGAAATACCGCAGGCATTTTTTTAATAACCATCTATTTTATAACTGTAATTAATTATTTTTATTATTATAATAAAAATAGTATAAAATTGTAAGAAACAGTCAGTCTGTTTCGTTACTCATAAAAAACTATAATAAAGTACAGATACTAGATCAACAATTAACTACTAATAAACTGGTCTCCAGCTATGCCACACCCCTTCATACAGCTTTAGCACTTATAGAAACGATTACACAATCGAACGTGTTCGCATACAAATTGGCACAATAATAGAGTTCAAAGTTTATACAATCAAACACCATCACTGACACACTACGCTAGATCATAATATCCCATCTACATGCATATATACCTACCTTAGTCTGACAGGTACTGTGAGACAGAGTTCAACAAACAAGTCTTTCATGTACAAGCGATGACTAGCGCTTTGCAAACGGTTCAGACCTAACGAGAACAGATACTCTTATATTCAAAGTAATACAGTGTTAGCTTGCAATACACAAGTATTGAACAAGTATTGAACACACCACCTATAGTTGTGATTCTGGCAATAAACTGACCTTGAAGAAGATTCGATAACAGTGGGAGAAACTCTTGGTATAACAGTTCATGGCTTCCTGAAATGAGTCGATAAAAGTGGTCATATATATTCTTGTTCCCTACCTCCTCCAATGGATCGGAACAGAGCTCTCAGGAGAAGGAAATAGTTGCAGGGTTCTTTGCAGGTGTTGGCAAAGGACATTGAACGGTTCACAATTTCATGAAGATGAGGCTATTAATGCAATAACATTAAAATTATACTCTAAAACCTGGATTTACAGTTCTAACTTTTCTACATAGTGCTAGCTCAATTTTCAATTTTAAGTGGGCAATTTGGTTATTTCATGCTTGCTTGATGTTGGAATTAACTAAGATTCTATTCCAGCGTCAACGTAAAGTGTCATACTGAAAATCATTTAGCTGGCAAAGTGTATAGTGAACGTATAGTGATTGTTACTGGGTAGGTATTTCTAGTATTATCACTACTATCAGTAAAACTATCATAACTATGTCCTGATTACACTACATTGTACATTGTACACAGGAGGGGTGGACTAGTGAATAGTGATTGAGCATTATTAGCTATTTTTATACATTTGTTTAAGGTGGAACTTTCCAAGCATCTAAAGCAACAGTAAGTGTTACCATTACCTTCAGCATTAGTTCGTTTTCCTGAGGGAATAAAGTCACCGATCCAAACACCAATTTGAACATCTTCAAATACAAGTTCGATTTGTCCGTACTTGCTACATATAACAAGGAAATAAATCAAGTATAATTAGTACAGTAATATCAACCAACTAACTTACCCCCCAATTCCTCCATCCTTTTCAACAAGAACTCCAGGAGTATCCCAGCAAACGTTGCTGAGGTTGTCACATTTGCCAGAAAAGAGTTGGGAATAATCTACACGGAAGGAAAAACAACCTTTCGATTCACCAAAAACTAGAATTACAAATACAGAAAGGAATACATAAAGATGCTCCCTCAACTACATACACATCTTATTGTCACGCCAACTCACTAAGTCAGCCCAAACCATAAAAATAAGCGCTTGATAATGAGTGAAATTAAAATTAAATTATCACACAAGAGTTAGCGTTGTACTATAGGGTTCTATGACCCTGGGTTACAAGAGCAGAACCTCCAAAACTCAAGCGTGTCTGTAAAAGGCATAACCTAATGATCTCATAAAATTAATGCTGAAATGCTCTTGTGTCCAAACATACAACATATCCCTCACTGTATGTATGGTCGGAAAATTCGCAAGAAATCTTATTTATGTGAATTTATAAATGCAAAAAAAAAATCACACAAATTAAATTCTGCAATGTAGTCGTGAATCCATTGCAAGTAAAACCACACTCTTTGCAATTTGCATCTATTAAAAGTAACATTTAAAACATCCAAGTTACATTATCCTCGCAAATGTTTCTAGTAGTATATAGCGAAGTACGTTTACACATTGCATAGAAACACAAAAGTAAATTTAAAAAAAAATTTTAAGCTTGATTATTGAGGAAACTAACAGTACCTGCAGAGCATAGTTAGACTGGACCCTCTCCACCAGATACTCTATAGTATCAGTAAATATCTCCTTGAATATGTCTGTCTGCAGCATAGTGAACTGAACATTGAAAATAAATAGATTAAATATCCAGATAGCAATATGGCTGGGATAATGATAAACTTACCACTCCAGCGAAGTGCTCCAGTACTTCTTTCTCCTCCTTCGTCTTCACAGTTTGGCAACTGAAACTAAAACAATAAAAGGACATTTTCCGTCTAAGGTCTCAGACTTACTTAGAGTTTCGAAGTATGTAAGTTCCACTGGGCACTACTGTTATACGATATATCTCTAAAGCCAGGAGACCATGCTTAAGGAGACGGACAAAGACTTCAGTCTCCTGAGGGAGGAACATCTTCTGAGGCTGAGTAGCTGGAACGATAAATGATAACAAGTAACCTATCCATCAAATGGAGGGATTTTTTTAATAATACTTACAATAATCCATTGTAGAGCCTGGCAGCTTGCATGACCCCGCCCCCCATGTTATGGTCTTCATCCCACACACTAGTGTCTTGACCATCCCTCGGCAGTCCGGGACAGAGTTGGTCGAGCTTTGGTTACCCGAGATAGAAACACTACTGGAGCCTCCACCACCTAACCAAACATAGGAGGGAAGATAATAATTATTACAAAGAAAATTATTTTCCAAAAAAGCACATGTGCATATACATACGTAGGTGACAATTAGTAAGTGCTTGACAGATAGAGTCAGTAAGAGCTTCATAAGCATAGTGCTATGTATGCATCTAGTATATGTGTATATGAAGGTATGTTGTTTATAATATAGGATATACTATGTACTGTCAGACTGACTATCATAGGTGCAAATATTATCATAGTCACTAATGAATATATGTAGCGTATGATCTGTGATGTTAAAGAATTTCTCCTTTGGCTTTCCAACTGTTGAATCAACAATTGCACAATATACTTTACATGTAACAATTTAAAATGGTAGTATTCAATGAGTGCTACTGACAGTACTATTTTAGTGTTATCTTAGTTATACAACAGGAGACTGACATGGGAATGTTGGTTTAATAAATCATGAGTACACTATAGAGAACATGATAGCAGACACAAACAATATTTCCCCCATCAGTTTATACACACTGTACCTAAAGATAGGGATGAGTTTGCTTGGTTGCCAGTGATGGATGTCTTTCTACCATTTTCACTAATGGCTGACCCGATTCCGTTGGAACCGTTATCTGTACCGTTCGTATCTTGTGCCAACGTAGCCATTTCACTTTGAGAGTGACTTAATATAAGATAAAGAAAAAAATGGAAGTTCATATATCAGTGACCAGCAACATGCGTGGGTTACCATTTATCCAACAGCTCTGGTATTTGGTATTCAGCTATGGAGTGAAACTTTAACACAAACACTTCCATCATTTTCATGAAGATATCCCTGCTGGATGGGTCCTGTTCACCCTTTTGACGAATACATTCGACTAGATTTAGGAGAAGCTAAAAGAGAGAAAGAGAAAAACAGATAGCGTAATGTAAACTCAAATACCAAAGTGGGTGTGTCTGTCACACCATTGTTTATAAATAGTATAACATGAGACATATGTACACACAATTAATAAACTGTGGTTTTCCTTAGCCACACCCATAATTTGATTGCAAAAAAAATACACAGCACAATACATTATGATTCTAATTAATGCCCCCTTTCATACCTTGCAAGACATAGTCTGAATACTGACAGGAAAGGAGTCGTCATGGACATTCTTTGAGAACACATGCACGGCCTGTGAGAGCTGGGGTAAGGAGAGATTTGCACGTATATGGTGGACAAGATCAGCGAGGATACTATAGGCCAACGATCGAACGGTCTCCCTAGTGGTCCAACCAGTACCGATGAGGAGGTCTTCATCGAATAGTTGATCAATACAAGGAACGAATCCTACAGATAAAGAAACAATGAAAGCTATAACATTAGGGCAATAGTACTGAATAGGCTGGACAGATGGACAATAAATTTGCCTTTTTTTATTACAGTTTAAGCATTTGACAATAAATGTCTTTATTAATAGAATAATTACTGTTGTATGAAAAGTATAAAAATAGTTTAAGTGACTGACTGTTTCTTAAATCCGTGGCCAAGATATGGCGTGCTGCTACTAACAGTTCCCGCCTCAAGTGGGCGACCTCTTGCGGGCAATTCCTTAGCAATGCCAACATACCTTGTACCATGTTGGGGCCGAAATGACTTACCTGTTCCTGTAATTTGGTACCAATTAATATAGACAATAGTGGGCGCGGTCCACTGAAATACCAGTCATACCTGATAGATGCGGATTATATAGGCAACAAATGAAAGGAATTTAATTTGAACAGCCACAAAGTCAACGTAGATCTCTTTGTTGAATTTAGGAGACAACCTTTATGAGAGAGTAAATTAGAAAAACTGCCCCGCCCCCCTTTAAATATTTAAAACAGGTGGGTATCTACCTGGCCTTGTCAGTTGGTTGTAAAGTAATGGTTTTAATTGTAAGTGGGATCAGTTCAGATACCCATTGCTGAACTGTTTGCTTGTAAAGCTAGAGAGAAAGAGAGATTAGTGACCCAGCCCACTCAGTACCCGGGGGTGTGGTTTCATTACCTGATACATCAGTACCACTATAATTGGTAGTTCAGCTAACACTTTTAATGATGATGAGGCTTTTGGTAGAATACCCTGATAAAGAGATAAACATAAACTATATTATGCTTATTAAAGACATACGGAGCTTTTTGCTGTTTCAGTTCCTCCCACTGAAGCTCCGCCCCCAGCTGCGCCTGCCCCAGTAACAGCACTGCTATCCCCAATATCAATTTCAGGTGCCTCCAAAGCTGTACTCTGCAATAATTAACAAAATAATGGATTTTAATAAAGTAAATTAATTAAACTGACCATTGTCTTTGGGAGGTCACTATAAATATCTTTGACGAATTTTAGAAACTTTGCAATCTATTGGTAGAGTATAATATTAGCTGAAACAATCAATATACTATCGAACAAGAACAATGGCTACCTCTGAAGAATATGAAGGCCGAAACTGCTTGTGTAATTCGATGATTATCTTCAAACAAACCAATACATTCTCTTCATTGTCAACCTGAGAAACATAGTGGGTTAAAATATCAATGGCTTAATCAATGTGTATGAAATACTAATGGGTTAAACTATATCAAAGGGTTAAAATATCGATAATATCAAAGGGTTAAAATATTGATAATATGTAATAAAAATTAATACAAACTGTCTTTACCTCTAACAACGCGAACATTGTTGACAGCAGACTCTATAAAAATAAAGATTACAGCCATACTATAAGACTGTGTTGATACATGTAACCATTACTGTACCTTTACATGTGTCTTTAAGTGGTCGTTGGCTGGAAGCCTATGGATTAACTCAAGGGTTAACTTCCTAAGTTGCTATAATAGATGTAACAATGAACCAAAAATTAGCTAATAACGAAATTGCTACTGGTTCAATAACAAACCTGTGATGAACTGTCAGAGAGGAACTGTGGTTCTCCTACATCGTACCATATATGGAAGAAAAAAGAGAGAGGAGATCAACAAGAAAGCTTTTAAAAAAAATTTAAATTTACAACAAAAAAAAAACAAACACCTTCTTTTAACAGTTGTAGGAAAGTCGGAATAGCTATCTCAAGGAAACTTGAGTAGTGTTGTGAAGTCACAACAGTCTAAGGAAAATTTGGGTGGGCATTAATTAGAAACATTATAAAATAATTATAATAGTACCTCTAAATTCTCGCTGACTTCCTGAGCACCCTTCAGCTTCATTTCCTCAGCTACAAGAGGAGAATAAGTAAGTTAATTTAAACTAACTGGAATTACATAGGCTGATCCACGTGTGCATAAACAACATAAATTAGTCAACCAATATCATATCCATTTAGGGGTAAAATATGACTTACTAGTAGCAGGATCAACTAGACTGCTAAGGTGACCCTTTAGCTTAAGCATAGTGCCTTTGGCTGACTCTGGAACAGCCATATTCTATCAACTTTCTCTCTTGATGAACCGAGCCCAACCCACAGTCAACTTTTAGATTTCAAAATGGCGCTCAACGAGCAAGACGTCTACGGGTTAAAATATTAATTTTTTTTTATTGGTGGTCTAACTTTAATATAATGCAAAAAAATAACATTAATTTTTCACTTTATAATAATATTTTATTTACACCATTGATCTATATAGCTCAGCTCCAGAGTTTACATTTATTTGCTCTACTTGTGAGTACCAATAGTCCAGCAAGTATTCCCACCAGAATAAAACAAAGGAGGTAAATCTCTTGAGCAAAATATCCATGACTGTCAATCAATGCTCCAACAATGATATCATTAGCTGAATAACCAATACTCTGACATACTTCTGATAGCCCGTAAGCGGTTACCAAGAAACTCTCCTCTATTAGAATAGCAGGAACTACTCGCATGGCAGTATTGAAACACACAAAACTCAGCCCAATGATTGCATTTCCAACAAACGGGACATAAAACTGATTATTAGAGAAAGCAAACAGTGTATGAGCTCCAAATAGGATACTGAGGCCACCGAATAGCCCCCAACTGATATACGAACCTGTCTTATCAATTGCTAGACCAAACAGTGGGGAAAACATGGGCATCATATATGATATACCAACAGCCAAATTGGCTAGCTTTTCCGACAATGCAAACTTGCTGACAAAGTACAACTGTGAAGTGCACACGAAGGCGAAAATAGAGGCATAAAATGTTAGGAACATCAAACAAACAAGCCAAAAATTGAGCCTAAAATGCTTCACAAAATTAACACAGCAAGTGATCCACCAATGAGCACAGTCGCGATCCCGGGAACCATAGCTGTGAATCAACTTGGTACCACTCTCAGCACCATTATGGCCTACAGCTTGAAGATTCTTCTCTCCTTTCTTATCAAGTATCACTAGGACGACAGTCAGTCCGGTCGATATGAATAGCAAAGCAGACGGTACAATCAAGGTAAGACTCAGCTGCAAGTGCTTGTTACTGACATAGCTGAACCATCCGTAAATAATAATGTTCAGATAAATCCCAGCTACGCCTCCGAGCCGACAAGCAACGCCCAGGAAACCAAACATTAGAGCGATCTCCTTCCCTTTAAACCAACGAGCAGCGAAAGCATCCGTTACAACTAACGCCATTTGACTACCAACACCAATGATAAATCGGGAGACGACCATTAGAATAAATGAGTTGAAATAACCCCCGAGAGAGAATCCCAACTGGCCTACCAGAGATATGCACATGAATATCATGGTACCTAGCCGTATCCCAATCACCCTATCGACTATTATCCCTCCAACCAATGGAAGGACTACGTTGGGCCACGAGTAGGCCGAGTATAACAGACTGTAGTTGGTTACATCCACGTCCAGTGTCTGTATTATGATGTTCTCTATGCCCGAGGGTATCTCGTAGATATAGTTCTGAATGAACTTGACAACACACACGAAAATCAAGATCAAATACCTGAAGTACCACCGGCTGTAGATGGATTGTTTCTTCCTCAGGCTCGTTACTATTCCTGAGTTATGACGCGAGGAAACTAGTGAAGAAGAGATGGAATTCACCACCAACAGTTCCTCGTCCGAGTCGCAGCAGCTACTGTCGTCGGAATACGAGTTGTCGTGAGTGTATAAAGTCAAACGCTTCACTTGATTATCTCCTTCTGACGCCATGAGCTTCGCTAATTAGTTGCCAGTGGATGGAACCAAACCTGTATACCACCTGCGCGCCTATTCATATTGTATTGTTGTATTCACTTGAGCATCCAATTCATTATACTTTAGCATGTTTTGGCTTCACATAAAAATTAAAAGGTTTTAACATCATTGTAATGCAAAAAAAAATATTGGCATAAATAATATGAGACAAAGACTATAGTCTGGCTGGTCATACCTTTCACATACGAGGAAGTGTCTGGATGTACACATATTCTTTGGTAATTTGTCACAGTCAAGAACAAAAAAAAAAATAAAGTGTGGGATATCTGATCACTACTGCCTAAACTTATAACAGAGTACGTGTGCATATCCCAGATCCTTCCTCAGATGTGATGGGTACGTGTGGCTAACAACCAGGAGATTGTGACTCAAAGTGATGAAAACAATATACCTATTTACTTTCCCTTACAATAAAGTTTAGATGTATTGGCTTTGCTTGGAATCAAATAGACAGCTGCAATAATTCCCACCAAGATAAAACAAAGCAGGTAAATCTCTTGAGCAAAGTAGCCATGGCTGTCAATCAGTGATCCAACAATAACATCATTGGCAGAATATCCGATACTCATGAAAACTTCAAATAGACCATACGCAGTCACCAGAAAGCTCTCCTCTATTAGTATAGCTGGAATAGGCCTCATGGCCGTATTAAAAAACACAAAGCTCATTCCAGTGATGGTATTTCCAAGAAAAGGGACGTAAAACTGATTTTTAGAGAAGCTGAACAGTATATGAGCTCCAAACAGAACACTAAGGCCACCGAATAGCCCCCAACTGATGTAGGAACCTGTCCTATCTATTGCTAGACCAAACAGCGGGGAAAGGATGGGCATAGTATATGATATAATCACAGCATAGTTAGCAAGCTGCTCTGAAAGCCTAAATTTAGAGACAAAAAACAACTGAGAGGTAGTCACGAAGGCAAAGAAAGTTGCATTGAAAGCAAGTAACATTACACAAATGAGCCAAAAGTCGAGTTTGAAATTTTTCATGAAGCCACGACAATATTGAAAATAATGATTCGATAGCTGTGACTTATTGCTATACTGGCTTGGATTCTCTTTATCTTGAGCAAGTTTCAGCGACTTCTCTGCTTTTTTGTCCAATACCACTAGAATAATGGTAAGTACAGTGCCTATTAACAATAGGACAAAAGATGCCATTAATACGAGACCCAGTCTGGAGTTTTTATTGCTTACAAATTGCAACCATTTGTAGATCTCGATATTCAAATAAATCCCAACGACTTCACCAAAACAACCAGCAGAATTCAAAATCCCAAACATTAGAGCGATTTCCTTCCCTTTAAACCAACGAGCAGCAAAAGCCTCCGTTACAACTAACGCCATTTGACTACCAACACCAATGATAAATCGAGAGACGACCATTTGAATAAATGAGTTAAAATAACCCCCGAGAGAGAATCCCAACTGGCCTACCAGAGATATGCACATGAAAATCATGGTTCCCAGCCGTATCCCAATCACCCTATCAACTATTATCCCTCCAACCAATGGAAGGACCACGTTGGGCCACGAATAAACGGAGAATAGTAGACTGTAGCTCGTTACATCCACGTCCAGCGTCTGTATTATGATGTTCTCTATGCCCGAGGGTATCTCATAGATATAGTTCTGGATGAACTTGACGATACACACGAAAATCAAGATCAGATACCTGAAGTACCACCGGTTGTAGATGGATTGCTTCTTCTTTGCTACTATGCTTGAATTGGAATGTGCCACTAATAGTTCCTCGTCCGAGCAGATAGATCTACTGTCATCGAAATACGAGTCGTCGTAGCTCAAATGCTTCACTCGATTGTCTCGTTTTGATGCCATGAGCTTCACAGCAGAGGAGCCGAAGGAACCTAACCATACTTATGTGCGTTAATGATATTCATATAGCACATTAATAACATTCATAACTTTCTATTAAAAACTTAGTTTTCAAAAAAAAATTTCAAGTACATATCAACAATGGGCATAAATAATAGACAAGATAACTAGTCTGGCTGGTCATACCTTTCGCATATGAGGAAGTGTCTGGATGCACACACATTCTTTGGTTCTTCACAGCCAAGCACTAAAAATACTCAAAAGTTAAAATTTACAAGATGCGTGCGAGATATCTGGATATCTGATATCGCTATGACAGCCTACACTTAGAGCACATGTGCATATCCCAGATCCTTCCTCAGATGTGATGGGTGTGGCTAACGAGACTCAAAGTGATAAAAATAATGTATTTTACTTTCCCTTACAAAGTTTGGATTTATTGGCTTTGCTTGGAATCAAATAAACAGCTGCAATAATTCCCACCAAGATAAAACAAAGCAGGTAAATCTCTTGAGCAAAGTAGCCATGACTGTCAATCAGTGCTCCAATGATAACATCATTGGCAGAATATCCGATACTCATGAAAACTTCAAATAGACCGTATGCAGTCACCAGAAAGCTCTCTTCTATCAGTATCGCAGGTACAGGTCTCATGGACGTATTAAAAAACACAAAGCTCATTCCAGTGATGGTATTTCCAAGAAAAGGGACGTAAAACTGATTGTTAGAGAAACTGAACAGTATATGAGCTCCAAACAGGACGCTAAGGCCACCAAATAGCCCCCAACTGATGTAGGAACCTGTCCTGTCTATTGCTAGACCAAACAGTGGGGAAAGGATGGGCATAGTATAGGATATAATCACAGCATAGTTAGCAAGCTGCTCTGAAAGCCTAAATTTAGAGACAAAAAACAATTGAGAGGTAGTCACGAAGGCAAAGAAAGTTGCATTGAAAGCAAGTAGCATTACACAAACGAACCAAAAGTCGGGTTTGAAATTTTTCATGAAGCTGCGACAATAATTATTCGATCGCTGTGACTTATTGCTACTCACTACCGACTGACTTGGATTCTCTTTATATTGTGCAAGTTTAAGTGATTTCTCTCCTTTTTTGTCCAATACCACTAGAATAATGGTAAGTATAGTGCCTATTAACAATAGGACAAATGATGCCATTAACGTAACACCAAGTCTGGAGTTTTTATTGCTTACAAATTGCAACCACTTGTAGATCTCGATATTCAGATAAATCCCAACTACTCCACCAAGACGACAAGCAGAATTCGAAATCCCAAACATTAGAGCGATCTCCTTCCCTTTAAACCAACGAGCAGCGAAAGCATCCGTAACAACTAACGCCATTTGACTACCAACACCAATGATAAATCGGGAGACGACCATTAGAATAAATGAGTTAAAATAACCCCCGAGAGAGAATCCCAACTGGCCTACCAGAGATATGCACATGAATATCATGGTACCCAGCCGTATCCCAATCACCCTATCAACTATTATCCCTCCAACCAATGGAAGGACCACGTTGGGCCACGAATAAACAGAGAATAGCAGACTGTAGCTCGTTACATCCACGTCCAGCGTCTGTATTATGATGTTCTCTATGCCCGAGGGTATCTCGTAGATATAGTTCTGAATGAACTTGACAACACACACAAACATCAAGATCAGATATCTGAAGTACCACCGATTGTAGATGGAAACGGCTTCCTTCACCTCGTTCTTCATATAGCTACGCGACTGACAATACAAGTCCTCGTCTGAGTCATAAGAGCTGCTACTGTCACCGTCAGAATTGTCGTGAGTATATAAAGTCAAATTTTTATTGGCAGCCATGCCCAACCTGAATTCGACCAGAACAACCCGAACAAGGTGAGTTGAGTCAGTTGACCAAGGACTTGCAATCAGAATTGACAAAGTCAGGCGGTTTTGCTTTGCGGGGGCGTTATAGGGCAGGGCATGCAATGTAGATCTATGCACGCGCTGAACAGTAGCTGTATAATTATGTCATGCAATATGTACATAGACTAATACACTTCAAGTGCTTTAAAAAAAATAGAAAATGAGAATGACAGCAACTAAAAATATAAATAATATCAATTTCTCTTATTGTTGTAAGGTTCACTGTGATACTTTCCTCCTCTGCCTGATTTTCCACTACTAACAGTATTACGATGGCGTGGCGGGCTATTGTGCTGTTGCAGCTGTTGTTGGCCAGTACTCGTGACATCACTCACGGAACGCTGATAACCGGTCCCGGGCTTTTTACCCCCTCTGCCCCTACCACCAACATACCCACCACCTCTGGGGTATCGTTTATCCCGTCTTTGTTTATCACTACTCTCAGAATCACTCCTTCCATAGTTTTGCTGTTTTGAAGTCCACATACTATTCCTCCCACCGATACCCTCTACCCCTGGCCCAGGGCTCGAGGTAGATTTCCTTAATTCGCTACTATTAGGATGTACTCGTGGAGTCGACACTTGAGATTCAGTTCCTCTTCCTATAGATTGTGCAATAGGACGGGACAAAAGGACACTATCACCACTTATATTTTTCTTTATCATGGCAGCCGCAGTTATGTTGGACGAACCCCAGGCCCCCTGTAACGAAGACTGCTTTGCACCCAAGTCTTTTGATAGTGATGGCTCCTTGATGGAAGCGACGGAGGATACTGAAGAGGTTACAGTGTCCGATGCCCCAACATCGGGTGTAAACGGAGAAGAAGTCCATTTCAGTGTAGGTCCCCCGTCAACAGAGTCCGATGGCGGTATACTAAGGAGCTGATTACGATCCATCCATATTCCTGCAGTAATGATTTAACTGTATATTACCGGTTTTTTATTTATACCATAATAACTGGAAATTTTCAGCACGAAATTTTTTTTTGGATATTAAATTTTTACACAATTTAATTTTCGCAAGCATGTCCAATGTTAGTAGTTAAACTTTACGTACGCAAGTTTAAATTAATCTTGCATTTCCAGTTATTACTATATCACAATGCATCACCTCTATAGACTAACCTGATAGTCTATGAACTGATGCTGAAGGGGAGAGCGTGGTGGAATCACTAGACACTAGACCCGCAGATGAGTTGCGCTCCCTCCTGACCATCTCCATTTTCACAGTCCTCTCTTCCATTGCTTGAGAGTCCTTGAGTTGGAACGTGAAAACAGTCTGCAAAGGATGCAATACTACACTCTCCTAAACAACACAGACAGTATCTTAAACCATAGAGTGTTAGTAACATACAAACTGTTTTCTATTGTATACCTTGAATTTAATGGTACACTCAATTGGTTCACCGATAGACTTCTTTATCCATGATCCCGTTATGAACGGTGGATTGTGAAGGGTTTGTTTCTCTCCTTTACTCGTCTGGGAACAATGAAACACCACTTCCTGCAAATGCATGTGTAGCATACATGTTCTGTTATAATGTACAGTAACTCTGGAATAATTTGTTCTTTTTGTATTGCTCATGTGTTTACGTGAAACTAAAGTGAACAATACAGTGGGTGCTTCTGGTTTATTGAAGAGTATGTGTTGTGTGTATGAAAATTAGATAAAACGAAAATTTCAGTAAAGACAATATACTCCCAAAGTACTGCAGTATGTACCATAGTAAGTGTTACGTCACAGGCTGTGTGTGTGTATGTAAGTATGTACAATTTCCATTACATGCAGATGTTACCCTGATGCTTGTAGTAACTGATTGTGGCCCTTCGAAATCGATCAACATCTTCCAACGATACGTTTCCCCTTGTAGCTTATATAACGAACCGAACAATACGGTCAGGGTTTCTTCTTTACCAGTTATTGATAAAGGACGAGCAGGACTCTATATAAAGGGAGGGGGGGAGGAGAGGGTGGGATAAATAAGCATTATACTGTAATAGATGACTTACAGTTGTGGGAGCATTGGGTAGGGGAGGGAAGTTTAACAATCTATAGTTGTCTGTCTTAAGTTTATTAATTTCATCCTATTTGGAAGGGGAATCAAGAAAATATCAAAACTCTAACTGTTGGTTTTATTTCCCTCACCAGTAGTTCTTTGCGGTGTCCAACCGACAGTATACCTATCTGGAGGAGATCATCTCCGGAGAGTTGGAACAACTGACGACCACTGATGTTGTTCTTAACAAAAAGATCAGCATAAATACTCAATTCATCGCTCAAATGGAAGACCCAGTTGGCCTTTGAAACAAAAAGAGAATAGAAATATGAAGCTAAAGGATTGAACAAATAGTTTTTGTAGCGAATAATTACCACATCATCTTCAGACCAACTGCCAATGTCGTGAGGCTGTAACTCTTCCTATGTGGAAATCAAGCCCATCAATATCAATTCAATATTTCATTCAAAATTAATTACCCCGCCCACATACATCTATATTAATTAACACATTAAAATACAATAGTTATTATGTAACTATAATGACTTCAATTAATTAATTACAATAATTATGGGGTCATACCTTTGACGATCCTAAAGTACTCATTTTGCGTTGTAACTTAAAATCATTTTCTCTTTCTTTGAGTAACCGCTCCCTGTCGTCAAGCTCCTGTTGTCTTAGAGACAGGTCCTTTCGAGCCAATTGCAGCTGCTTTAGATGGGCATCCAAATCAGACCTGCATGTACATATAACCACCAGACAGATAACCAACACTACTGTAACAGGACATTAGAATGAGACTATTGGAATGATAGGAATGGAAATACCAGAATGAGTCCACACTATGTACAATATAAACAATATGTATTTCCACATACTTCCAAATAGATTTGTCCTTTAAAAAATGATCCGTTTCTTCTTTGAGACTTTCTAATAGAGAAAGAAAATGAAGAAAGAATCAAAACAGAGTTACACCATTACAAAATATACAAACCCTTTTCCAACATGCTATCAACTGCCTCCAAAATCTGTTTGAAAGTTGGTCTTTTCTAGTAAAAAAAAGCTTAATTCACTCAAGGAAAATACACTTTAGAGTTTCAAACTGTGTATAGTACTTGAGCATGTGTCCATAAACCCCACCCCACTATGCTCCTGTGTATGGCAAGCATTAGGTATGTAGGCTCCGCCCATGTGTATGTGTCATGCTCCATACAGTGGTGTGTATGGTAAGCCCCACCCACTAATTAACCAACCTTTGGTTCTGTTTCCCAGCATCTTTTCATTAAAATGGAAAAAGATGGTGGACAAGTGTCTGGAATCATTAAACGCTACAATAGGAAAAAAAAAAAAAACTAAAAAAATACAAGCATTTTATTGATTTTAGTAATTTCATAACAAATGGAACCCCGTTTCTTCTCCCTTCCAAATAAGGCAATAGAGCTCACTTGATTCTTAGCAACAACTAGCCAAGCAACCTGCATTCCTTCTAGTCCAGCAAAAGGTATCTCGTCTGTTAGTAACTCCCACAGTACTACACTATACGAATAGACATCACAGGAGGGTGTGGCTGCGAGCTGCTGTATGATCTAATAAATATTATAAACTCATGAGACTAGTCATGACTTGAGCCCCACCCATTACAGCTAAATGATTTGAGCCCAACCCATTATAGTCAAATCACTTGACAGTCAAATGACTTGAGCCCCTCTCACTAGAGTTAAATGATTTGAGCCCCTCCCACTATAGCTTACCTCTGGTGCCATCCATGGAAATGTGCCAACCAGAGTCATTTTAGTGGTATGAGAATGGAATTTGGATGATCCAAAATCACAAATCTAGACGAGGAGACACACACAAAAAAGCCGAGTATAACAAGCTAGTGTCTGAAGATGATTATTATAAATACCTTCGCTGTTAAATCCATGGCAATAACAACTAAGACAAGAGAATTAATAAAAACAATAATTATTAATAAGGTTCAACTGCTATAATGTCACAAACAAAGAAGTGTTTTTCATTGGGTTTTATAAATCACTTGGGCAAGCAAAAAAATTATTTTTGAAATTGAAAGCAATTCCGCCTGAATACTGTAACATAAATGAACAAACTTACCGTTTTTACTCTTCAAATCTCTGTGAATGACTGGTATAGGTGCCTCATAATGGAGATAATTCATACCTATACAACAGTAACGTCAACCGTGTGTCATCAAATATAGTAGGATGACTTTACCAAGGGCAATCTGTTTGGCCCATTGTAACATCAAGTTATATTCCAAAGAATTCTTCCGAAGGAAATCATACAAACTTCCAAGTTCAGCATATTCTACAACACATTAACAATAATGAATCAACAAATGAGTTTGATAAAATTAGATTTTAACTACATATGAGGTCCTGTATGCAGGCCGTATAGTAGTCAATTAAAATAATTATAGTCAAGAAACTAGATATACTATAATATACTAGTATAATCTAATATTATTGAGAGAGATTAATATAACACAGCATTATATATTACACTCTCTATAAATATAACCTGTGATGATACAGAAGTCAGGCGATTTCGTAACAGCACCAAAGAACTGAACAATATTGCGATGACTGAGAGAACTAAGTACCTCAGGCTACCATAAACAAACAATATTACATAAAACCTGATTGAACATTAATGATACGAACCTCTTTATCCATTGTTAATAGTTTCTTGGCTGCAACTATCTTATCTCTTGTCTTCCACTTAGCTCTGTACACAGACCCTGAAGCTCCACCCCCAAGCCTCTCAAAGAATTCCAGTTCACCAATGTCCAGCTTCACAAACGACATCTTTATTGAGTCAAAATGAGTAAGTTTAGAGTCTGAAATATATAGTCCGCCTTATCTGGGCTGCATTCTGTTACCTCTCCCTTCCAATGGCCTCAAGTGTTTAGATGTAGACTAGATGTAGATAGAGCTCGAGATAGAGTATATCCTCGATCCACCCGATAGACCCATCCCATGTAAATTTAATTTATTTACTTCCGTATTTATGCACGAGTAAATAAACGGAGATATGCGGAAATCACGTGTCATATAATTGTGGACTGCGCGGGAAAATGGCTGAAGAATGTGAAGATATTTGTGATCCTGCAGAAGTAAAGAGGTCTATGAAAGCTGTTGTAAAAACCATGGAATGTCCTATATGGTCTGATGATGCAGTTAATATTGAAATGAATAATTTAATGATCTATTTTAATAGTTTAGATTATTTAGACTCTCCCTACAGAACTGCCTGTTTTCATCAGTTCTGCAAGTTGAGGCACATTATGTGTAATAATTTTTTAATTATTATTGAACTTATTTCAAAAGGGCTTGTATTGGGACAGTTTTATCATCGAAATCACCACGATGTCCTCTTTGTAAAGAAAAAATCACAAAACGGTGAACATAATGAATCTAGCTGCATATTGCGTAAGACTGACTTGTTGGGCTGGATGGGCATGTGGGTGACATTAAGGGGTGTGGTTATATATTACATTGTGGAGGTGTGGGTATATCCATGAGTACAGAATCATGTACTGGTATCATGCACTGTTGTATTATGTACCGTCTTGTTATGTACTCTTATTTATGCCTAAAATTATATATAAACTATTCCACTGTACCTCATATCAGGGGAATGTGTGAAAGTGTGAAGCTAGCGAAAATTGTGGAAACAGTAAAAGAATTGGAAAGATCAGTTGCAGCTGATACAGGATTACCTGGTACATCTAATTACTTTTATATATTGCAGACAAAGTAACACAACATGTGCATCTTGCATTAATTAATTGATAACCACTCCCACTTTCAAACCTGTATACTACATGTGCAAACCTTGTGTATAATATTACACTTGTGATTGTTTATATACTAATGAAACTTAAGGTGTTGTATTTATTTATGTAGACACGCCTTCTTTTATTCCTTCTGGTTCCTACATTGGTGCTAGTCGTGGCAAAACAGTTCCAATCACAATTCCAACTCCCATCAAGCCAAAGTTGCCTTTGAAGAGAAAAAGAGAATGCTAATGAACTAACAAGCCATCATTATATAAACAATAATAAGTATAACTATAATGACCATTTTTGTGGTTTTTTAATTAATTTTTATTCCAATTAAATAGATAAAGCCATTAATTAATTTTAAGTAGATTTTTCAAAATTGATCGAGTGTGGGGTGTTTCACTGGGATAAAATCTCAAGTCTACCCTTATGGCATCAGCGTTTTTTCTCCATCACTGAATGCTAGCTGGTCAAAAAATCGAAGAAGGCAACAAGGTCTTTTGTAATAAATTTTGCGGCTGGTGTGCCCTCAATGGCTGATAGTATTGCAAGACAATTCGTTATCATTCTAGCGGCCATTTCGAGTTTTTTACAACTCACCGGTGAGTTTTAGTTGTGTAGATCTATAATACATAACTAGACACAAACAAGCTACTGTTTTGTTTCATTATTGCATTTCCTTTTGTAAAGATGCTATCATTTGCTACTGTGACGACTGCTCGTCCAACGGTTCCCCTTCTCAGTGTGAGGAAGAGCCTGGTGGCGCTTGTTATTCCAAGATAGTCAAAGATGGGGATACCATACATCGTCAGAAGCGGTGCTACGACTCTATGTACGCTAAAACCAACTGCAACATCCAGACCAGTGTCGTGGTCATAGAATGCTGTTATGACGACTACTGCAACAAGAATCTCGAGCCATCGCTTCCAGGAGCTAACAACACGGAGCCTACGATTAGTACAGTCCTTACACCGCCAGGATACAACCTCACGGACATACCAATTGACCCAGGCTCTGGCCCAACGACTGAAGAACCAACGGGCACGACGAGTAAGCGTACAAAACGAAGCACTTTAAACTAATTTAATCATGTATAATAATTAGCTGTTCCTAAATAAATGCAAGTTGTATTATTTGGGGTGAAACCGTGAAAAAAAATCTCTCTACTATTAAACTGTTTCTCTTTATTTATACAGCAGTATTTCTCCAGACGCCTATCCTATGTCATAAGTTTAACACAAAGCCTGGAAAAGCAAAGCAATCGTATTGTACGGCCCCCATCGGAACAGGGAGCTGTTACCATTTCATTCGTAAATCATCAGATGGCTCCATCGAGTTCGAGAGATACGGTTGCACAGAGAACTGTGTGGAAGAAAACCGAAATCGTGCCATCCGAAAGTGTTGTAACTCGACTTGGTGTAATGAAATACAAGGCAATACTCCAGTGATACAATCCACTGCAAACCTGCAGCTGTCATCTACCATAATACCCCATACAAGTGCTATGGGGAGTACTCTGAAAACCGGCCACCTTTTGGCATCCTCTTCACAGTTCAGTGTACCACATATGACATCATCCAGGTCGCGGCCACACTCTACTGTGATACTAACAACCTCCTCTCTTAAGAATTCCCGTCATGTTACCCCGCACAGCTCTATCTTGTGTAAGTTGTGTTCTTTTTTTTTTGCTGTTTGTGTTTTTGCAAGTATAGAGCGGTGTAATCTGCAGAGCCTTCTTATCTAGTGACGCAATATAAACATTTACTTAGCAATTAATCACTCTATGTGTGTGTGTGTGTGTGTGCCACTATAAAGCTACACCTCAATGAATTTATTTATTATAATTCCACAAAGGATTGAAGCATGTGGCTTAAACTTCATGATAACAATTCTGTAGACCATCCATCACTATGCACTATGTTTACGTTTAAACATATGCACTATACTCAGCGAATGGTACTCCTTATCAAGTGTTTACATCATATATAAGGTGTACCATATATCCCATTTAAGTTGTACAGCTTCTTCATTATGTGGATACTACAGTTTTTAGTTTGAAGTGGCTGAGATTTATTGTCTTGTAACTATACATGTATATATACCTATTCAGCATTAGCTTGTGATAATAATTTTATTCTTTCTTTTTAAAATATAGCTTCCTCACACCCTTCCCCAATCTCATCTGCGTCACATGACAAATGGTCTTCGTCACATGATCATATGTCACATGACACAACCCTTACGTCTGTCCCTCCAACTATCAGCCCTACTACAATCTTCTCTTCTTCTAATGGCGGATTGTCCCCTACCTCAATGTCTTATGTGCTTGGTTCTGTCCTCTTGGGTGTAATATATATAATAATATTGAGTGTAGTTGGTTTGTTGGTGGTCATTGTCTGCTACAAGCAACGAAAGACTTATAATGGAGATAAAAACAATGCTGTTGAAAGGTCGACAGACACTCTTGTCAGCAGGAGAGCCTCCGTTTAATTAGAATATATTTTCCTTTTTTTATTTCATTGTATTATACATACTAATTATTTTGTTGCAATATTTATCACTTAAAAAGATATTTTAATATCTGGATTATGTTTTATTATTTTTTTTACACAGTTATGTTTTAATATTATATTTAAGAAAAAATATCGCTTTATCAAAACTTGGATTTGTAATCATAAAGGGTTGACTTATGTCATCGTGATCATTTGCCCAACACTGGAGGCTGAGATATATAGGAAATTTGAAATTATAAATCTTTTAATAGCTGTGGTATTTCCACTGAAATGTCTATAATTAATTACTAACCAATCAAGCAAAAGCATAATAAGCTTTGAACCACATCAAAGGATTAAAAGAATTTAAAGGAGCACACTGCATACGACCCCATAACAGTAAAGGAACGCCAAGGGGATTTGAGAATATGTTTGGCCACAGTGTGTGGTGGATGGCAATCAAGCCACAAGGAAAGGTCTATTCACAGGATAAACCATCCCACATTAAAAAACTTGCATGTGAAATTGAAAACACTAAAAGTAAAGGCAGACTAGGGAGAACACCTATGACCCTAATATAAATCCCTCACTGTAATAACCAAGATAATTCTCACACCAATTTGACTGCATTGATTTTTCATAAATTAGTTTTAACTATTAATAATATTGTCTCTGTTTTTCACTATTGAATGTGCTTAGCCCTCTTGTAGAGGGAGTCCACGACCTTTCCCAACTGTCCTATTGTGTCTAAAGCTGAAGTGAAGGTTTCGTCCACAGAACTGTCTTCAAATACTATCAAAAAACCTTTACCTTGGTCAAGAATACCTAAATAGAAAGAATAAGAAGAAAAGAAAGAGAAAGGTGATAAAGAAAGACAGAAAGAGATTGTAATTATATTTCATGTACATGAAACACATGTAATTATTATAATTAGGATTGAACTAGTCAATTTAGTGACGATTCAGTGTTCAGGTAAGCCCTTGAAGGCAATTGAATAAAATATGCTGCTATCTTAATCAATGATCAATACAGCTAAAGCTAATTGTTTTTCTTTATTCTCAATGAAAGCAAAAATACAAAAACATCACCCTAAAGCTATAAGCTAGCCATAGGCAGACATGAAATGGAAAGAATAACAAACAGCGAAAATGCGATCCCTGTTCACTGCTGCCAGAAAATTACTTACAGCAATGGCTGTTGCTTGTTTTTCTTTGAATGCTTGTTTTTTTTTTTTGATTATTGATTACACATAAAACCACTATAATACACTACATATGTACAATATACAGCAGTACATGTATGGTATTTACTAACAGCAGGCTACCAGCTTTTAGCCAAGGGAATTCACTAGTGCGTAACAAATAATTTGTACATATCTTTAGCGGTGAAGGAGTATCTGTTCGATCAATTAAACGGTGATTGAACAGTTTAATTGGCCTGATAAATAAATGCAATCTAACAATTAAAATATTCAGCATTACACGAATGACGTGTCTGTATATACGATATATGAAATAATTCCTTTTTATTCTATAAAACGTCGACAAACAAACAAATAGCCCAGTCAAGGCCCCCCACCCCCCCACCCCTAACAGTTTACCTTTTAACAGTACATGATACCAAAAAGGAACAATAAAGATCAATCGGTATATATACGTATGTACTTTATATAGTGAATAATGGAGTGTGATAAACTTATATTGGTTAACAGATGGGTAACATCAAGGGGTTGGATCCAAATAGTACTATACATGTATGTTGTCATCATCTAATCCCTTCAACTAACTTGATATCCCATTAAAAATAAAATCTATTGTATTTACGCTACTTTACAATAACCTTCAATTATCCTGTGAAACATGAAAAAGAAAAAAAAAAACTACACTAAAGAAAGCGTATGTACTATCTTTCCCATGACTTCACAAAGGATACAAACCCAGAATCACAACCAGTACGGGTTATATTTTTATTGCATGTGAGTACGAGGAGTAAGGATGTTGCCAACCACAACATGGTAAACAATCACCATGCTCACTCAACCAGCAATTAATCTAAAGAGGTGGCCACGCACTACAAAAAAAAAATACTATGAGAAAAAAATGATCACAACTTGCGTAACAAAGCTTTTAGTGGTATAATAATGCTTAAAACACATGAACACAGTATGAAAAATCCTATGTGTTCGTTAAAAACCAAGCAAACTTTGTACAGGATCAAAGCCACAACTCAAATACACTGGCTTAATAGACACACTGGCTCAATAGGTTTACTACAAACACTTAAACTACATGCAGTGTGCATGTGTGTGGCTGTACTATGTATAGCTGTGATCGAGTGTGTGTACTATAAAGGATTACCACTTGAGAACTGGTTGCCATAAAAGCTGACATCAATGAGGAGAACATACATGTGCTGATAGAGCAATTAATTACAAATTGAACTATTTTAGGCAAACATATTGAAGACAGACAAGCAGGCAGGTAAGGAAAGAGGGAGGGAGGGGGGGGGGGGAGAGATAGTAGAGAAACCACAACAAGATAAGGCAACCTGAAAGTCCACAAGGTACATACTAGTGTACCCGATTCAATACCTTATACCAAGTGAAGGGAGCTAAGACAATTTAATAAAGTGAACATTTAATACTGGATCCAAAATATTAAATATCCAATATAAATAAAGACACAGGAATACACTATAGGACATGCAGTACACTTAACCTATGGGGGACACAGTAATACATTGCTGGGTGTGCTCATTAGGTCATATTACTATATACAGAGATGCCTAGTTAGTATGTCCCGAACAATACTACACACAGTTCGTGAGTGATTGGAGTCCATTATTAAAGGTATGGTGGAGGAGAGAGTCGCCACATGGTGTACTAATTTGACTAATTTGCTCGTCTTTAATGGAGCGTTTGTTAATGGCATTCTTTACTCAGTATGAACTACAGTATAATAGGGAAAAACTACTTTAAAGGAAAACACAGTTAACTAACCGTGAAGGGTCTTGTCTAGAATCATTTGTGAGAGCTTCTTTTCAACTTCATCCTACAAAAAAAAAAATTAAATGGAGAGAGAGAGAGAGAGAGATGGGAGAAGGATAAATAGCTAAATGGAAAAAGTTGGGAGAGGAGAACTGACTAACCAACCTGAGGCAGATTGATCAACATTGCAACATGAGTAACCTATGGACATTAATAATAATATTAAGCAGTTATTTCTATAACATGAGCAGAGAGCAAAACTGCACCTCTACACGAGAGAAGGGTTCAATGATTCTAAGGAGGTTTTGTTCTAGTAGAGTATCATACAGAGAGTTCAAATGGGACTACAGAAAGGAGGAAAGAAAGAGGAAGGGGTGGGGTGGGGAGGGAGGTAAATAGTTGAGTATGGAAGAAAAAAAAAACAAGAAAGAATATTGAAAGCAATGAAATAAGCTAGCAACAGGTGGACCAATTCATTAGTTACCACTATAATGTACCATTAATAACAACAACCAATTAACTATGTTGCCAAAACTGGTTACAGTGTATGTATATATGTGTGGAATAAAACACAGATTTAATTGCATGGTAATAAGCTGATAGTGGGCACCAGTATACGAGTATATATAGTAAATAATTATTTATGCAGATTTTTCACAAATAATTAATTACAAATTAAACATATTGCTTTTTGATGGAGACAACTTCCTCGACAACAAAAAAAAATTAATTGGTTCTTTATGGCATAAACAAACACCAAAATATATTTCCCATGAGGTGAATCAAAGGCTGAAGCAAGAGAGGATCAACAGGAGTGAAGGGGTTAAACAATTAGGCAATGAACAAGAGGATTGACAAAGTCAAAGGGGTTAAATATTAGCCAACGGTATGCTTTGTGGTTATGATGGTCAAATACAGGATTAAAGGGGTTAAGTAATTAGGCAAGGACAAGGTAAAAGTGGTTAAATATTAAAGTCTGTTCACGTTAACTATGACCTTAGTCACCTTACGAAAACGAGGGTAACTTTACAACAGACTGTACTACAGCTTTTATTGTAGAATAAAAATGTTCGTCTTGTCCTTGGCGTTCTTCACATGTAAGGAATGTATTGATATCAAGTGTTTTTTAAAAGTTATCAATGGTAGAAAAATCTTCCCGAGGTCATAGTTAACGTGAACAGACTTTAGCTTGCTTTGTGCTTCGAATAAAGGTGGCCAACAGGATCAAAGGGGTTAACTAATTAAAAGGGCTTGAATGTAAAGCTAATTATGTCTACTTGCTTAGAGAGAAGCCCTTTTGAAGAATTGAGACAGAGAGAATGGGCGCAATGAGCCATGAAGAAGGATGCATGACATAGGGGTGTGTCTATAATTGTTATTCCTTCGTGCTCAATTGAACATACAACAATAAAACCTCATAGGGGAACACTAGTAGATACATGCACATGCACGCCCCAATACATTCAGCATAATGCTTAACAGTTGGGGAATGGTCATTAAGTATAGTTAAAACATCCTGTCTTATTATGTAATTTCATGCATATTCAACCAACCAAAGTTGGTAGAAATACACCCAGAATTACGTACGGCATGTAAAAAAAGAGTAAGGAATTGCCTACTCTTTAGTATGGAGAAATTTAAAAGCCCCTGTTTTTACTCTTCATAAAAAAAAAATACTTTTAAAAAATATCATCTACCCTCCCCTCCCAGTTGAAGTATCGATGTCACCATAATAATTACATTAGCTGGAGTATTTATGCAAACTGCGTGGGTGATTTAAATCAATTTTCCACACAACATTCACATTGGAATAGACTAGGATTTAATTCCAGTGTCAACATTTTGTAAGTGTCGTATTAATATTGCTCAACCACGCTTGTACCTATATGTGATCCACGCCAATGAGGGGTTAGTTTCAATGAACATACCTTTATAATTGGATCCTCTGTGACATGTTGCTTATGCTCCTGAACAGTCTGCAACACAATATCATGCTTGTCGTCATGACAACTAAGAGAGTGTGGTCAACTTGCTAACCTTCTCGAATTCCGCAATAGAGCGATCGTGACTAGACTTTGCTATGCTCTGCATTGCCAGCAACTTACAAGAAAATAGAAATAAAAAAAAGCAAAGTAAAATTATAAAAATGGACAGTCACACAATGTTTAAATTAAAAATGTAATATACGAAAAAAATCGACCACCAAGAAACAAAAATGACAAACTAAAAGTGTAAAGTTTAATAATGTGCAGTGTGGTAATAAGCATACTATAGTATTTATAGAAGTGTTTATTTATTTCTAAGTGCGGAGGATGGTGGGGTTACTATTATCACAATAATGGACTGTGATAAAAAATGGTAAATAAAGACAAGTGGGAGTACACAGTTACCATGGCAAACCATGCATGAATGACGATGCCTTTAGAAACCACAACACCCACCACTATACCTACCTACCTGGGGCCCGGCGTATCGTAACGCCAATTTACCAGTTACAATCGATTGAACATCTTCAGATCTATATAAAATAGTTGTTTTATTTTTTTAAAACCAATGAAATGACCACATCCACCCCCTGGCCCCACCCCTTTTTGTTATGTACTTACTGTTTCAACATAATTTTACATAGTAACATGTACTTTAGAGCCAAAACAGCAGTAGGATGGTCGATAGAGTCGTAGTTCTAAATGGGAGAGAGGGGGCGAGAAATATAGGGTAATAAAAAACCCCTTTTTTTTTATAAATTTAAGTTTCAAAGCATTGTTTTAAAACCCAATACAAACGACCAAACCACTCCAATATAAGGGGACAGGTGTTCTTACAATACCACTACTACAGACAGCTATACGATTATAATCATACGTGTGTGCACCTCAAATGCTTCATAAAAGTAGGAAAAAGCCGTCCTGTAATCCTTCTCTTCAGCATGGAGAATACCTGAATGGAAGTCAATAAGAGTAATACTGAATAGGAATGAATTGTGCTGCTTTCATTCTGACCTGATTGTAAATCTAGGGATGCCTTTAGTGAAAGAAAGATAGAGAGAGAGATTCATAAAGAGATGATAAATACTAATAATAAGCATTACTTGAAGCTTTGGAGCGCAGTAGATACCATTTGCTGTGGTTTTAGCTGAGGTTAACGAAGCCCTGAATTAATTAAACAATGGATAGCACACACACACACATACATATACATACACACACACATACACACATATAACGTACACATACATACATATACATACACACATACACACGCATACACACATACATACATATACATACACACACACACTTACATATACATACACACACACGCATACACACATATAACGTACACATACATACATATACATACATATACATACACACACACTTACATACATACACACACACACATACATACATACATACATACATACATACATACATACATACATACATACATACATAC
>JAYJLX010037397.1:0-16039 GCA_036873525.1 Chalinula nematifera | reverse complement strand
TTTTTTCAATCATTTGAGAAGTCCGGATAATCGAGATTCCGGATAAACGAGGTCCGGATAATCGAGGTTCTACTGTAGTCTGATAATAATATTATTATTCATTAATTTTGTTTATTTTGTAGTTTAGAAAAGTAAAACAAAAATGTCGTTTTGCTCTTGGAGGCTTCAAAACTAAAAGCGTCAATTTCTTCAAACTTCTGAACCAAACTGGTGGTGTAAACCCAGCACAAGGAGAAAGTAATAGAACACCCAATTGCTTGTGTATAGTAAACACTTCACTCTTTTTTGATTATACAGGCATATAAAGTTGATAGTGGGAAGAATGACGATGATGATGATGACATAAATACTGAAAGAACAAAGTTCCAAGTGACTGAACAGTAAAATGATGCGTTATCAGAATACTTGTAGCTTTATTAAAAATGAGATGTGCATAAATTGATTGACAACAAAACTTTAAGCCGCTCGCTTTAAGCAGATCAGATCAACTTTCATTATATATGAAGCAAATATGCATGTATACCTATCTGAACTCCATACACATGTATGTGTGCCATTATATTGCCCTAGCAATCCACTAATAAACAGCAAGTTTTTATATTTTTTTTTTTAATTGTGTCTTGAAAATAAAAAAATTTATGATGTTTGATTAAGGTTAAAAAAGTAGAGTGGTAGCCAGTAATCCTGGGTTTAATTATAATTGTATAAGGTCAATTACAATTATGTAAACTGGATCTTAATGCTGTAATTGAATTGTAATTAATTGTGTTTTGGGTACCATAATTATATCAACTGAAATGTGTTATATATGGCATAAATAACATATAATGTAAAATCATTAAAATGGGAATGCAGTTGTTTGGGTACTAAATTAAGCTGTTCAGTAAGCTATTGAATACCCTATTGACGATACTTCATAATTGATGTTCTACAGGTACAGACAACTTTAATGATGCATATAATTTGTGTTGTAAATCAGTGAAAGCAAAATGGAAAACTAAAAGGGTTTACATGAAATAAGTGATTAAGGTGCAGAGCATGTAGAGGACGGTATACTGAGGGTTGATTGTAATTAAGATATACAACAAAGAGAAAGAGTTATATAATAGAATAAGGGTTATGTTACAACTGAATCCACATTGTCCCTCATCCTATAATGGCACAATACAGCATCATGATGTTGTCTTCTGTTTCATGATTATACCCTCCAACTCCTCCCAGCACTTGGCTATTATTCGTTCCATCTCCTCATTGTCACTATCACTGTATATAACATATGAGACAATACCATAATGGTTACTGATTATACAATACCTTTAGCCTACTATTATTTGTGTCTACTAAATTTAGCGATTTTAGCGAATAAGTTGATGAACATTAATATTTTAAAATTCATTTTTTAACCCATATATATTACGGAGAGGGGAGGGGCCAGGAGGTTTGTATGCTACATATGCAAGTTATGAGCCCATAATAATTGTACATGTCTTTCTGATGTACAGTATGTGTGTGTGTGTGTAATGTATTAATTTACCTTATCCTGTTGTATTGTTCAGCCATATCCATTAGTATGTTAATCTGGTCCACTTCCTTTTGTTTAGAGGCGTGGTCAGTTGAGCTTACAGAACTAGTAATCCATGTCTTTCGCAACACTTCACATGTACTGAGATTCCAATGGAATACACCATTACACTACACAAGATACATACAATAGAACAATAATAACTACTAATACAGTGTATAAATGTATACTAGTGGTAAGCATGCCATTCCATATTGCAAGTTACAATACAATACCACATCAGTATCATTGAGTATTCCGTCATGATGCATGTACATATGGTAGTTGAGGTATATGGTACTCATTGTGTTATATCCATATCCTCATTAACATTAATTACTCACGAGTTCATCAGTTGATCCATCACTGGGTTTAGTAGAGACACCAAATATGGAGTCCACTGCAGCTGTTAATGAATGGTGAACATGGCAGCCATTGCATAGAGTGTGGTTGAATGAAGGAGGTAATGATAGAATACACAAGGGCCGACACTCCCTCGACCACTCCCACATTATGATCCCTCCATCATCGTGCTTTGTAGCCATCTACATAATATAATATACACAAACTACTAATGAATGGGCAAGTTTTGATTAACAACTCACAAATGTAGGGACACTCCTGCAGAATACAATGTCATGTACAGCACTGTTACACTGGTGACCATACTCACTAATGCAAGATATATGTATGTACAATAACTAACAATGACGAGTTCATTCAGCAAGCTTCCTTCTCTTCCATGCCCCTCCCAACCTCCCTTCCCCCTCCCTCCCTCCTCCTTCTGCATCTCCATCCCTCCTCTGTTCCTCCCCTTCCTCATCACTAACCTGCTTAGTATGTTATGAGTTGACCCATCCAGTGATTTCCACTGCACACGATGAACACTACCATCAACACACCCCCCTATTATGGTCACTGGTTGCCATGGCAATGTAGCATCAGCATTAATCACAACAGGGGCAAACCTAACAATAGACACTTCTGAATGGAGAGATAGCATCTGAACACCTCTAGACAGTCCTATAATAATCATAATGGCAATAATAATTAGTTTCATGAATACATGTATATAGTATTTACATGCACGTGGTACATATATTGTATACCTCTTTTCATGTCTGTAATATATAAATACATGAACATGTACATATACCTCTCTTCATGTCTGTAAATACATGTACATGTACGTACCTCTCTTCAAGTCAATAAGAGATATGCTGCCAGATATCAGTCCAAGGCATATATATTCTTCATTAGCTGCCATTGAAGTAATGAAGCTGGCCTGTAGGTATACTCTGTCAGGGGTAACACTAACTGTGGAGATAATAACACGTATATTCAATCATTTACTATCAGTGTTCAAGCTACAAAGCCTACACAGTCAATTGAAAGATCCCCTTTTTAAGGAGGATGATAGTCCAAAAATTATCAATTTGAATCATACTACTGTTAGATCCAGAAGGGAGTTTAGGAAGCTTAGGACTCCCAAATTTAGCATAGGACTCCTGAAAAACTCTCATTTTTAACTATGTTATGTAAAAATCGGCAAATACATGTACCGTAAAACCGGGTTGTTAGGCGCACATCCTTGTTAAGCGCACATTTCTTCTTAAGCGCACGTTTTTCTCCTGTTCTAAACTTGAATTATTAAGCGCATGCGTATTTGCACGCACACGAGACGCAATAATTGATCACGCCCCCCAAAACACATGCTTTGTTTAGCGCATATTCACTGTTAAGCGCATATTTCTTACCGTTTTTTCCTACAAGCGCATACGCTTAACAACCCAATTTTACGGTATGCCTAAAAAAAGACTCCCAATGCGTTATTTCTAAATCTAACACTGCAGTGATTTTAAATCTATAGCTTAAATATTAGCTTGTAATTACCATTAGTCTTCTTGTTTGTTAAGAATATGAGAAGTTGAAAGGTGTTTTTCCAGGCAACAGCAATAGCAATGGGTGATTGGGTGGAGTGGATACCATCCCAATAGAACAAGTACTCCAGTAAACAGCTATACAATATAATATAACAAATTAACAATAATAGTATGTGTGTATTTAACCAAGCAAAGTATATAAAAATTTCATTGGTCTAAATGCAAGAACCTTTCAAATGAATGCTGGTTTTGGGCAGAGTCTGTTGGCATGAAGTCTCGTCGAACAGGATGCAATGCAAATAATTCCTTTCTTGCTTTAAGGTAAGTATCAGTTAAGGCAATATTATCCACTGCTATAGTCACTGAACTCTTATCCTGAACTCTGTGCATTGAGAAATAATTAGATTAGAGGAAGAACAAAGAGTGAGAGCAAAGGATGGAAATTAACTCACAGTTTTAATATTTGTCCAGGATCATTAGCAGGAGAAGGCGTTGTCAAGGGAGGGATCAGAGTGTACACCAGAGAGGGATTACCACTAAACAGTCCATCCTATACATGATCAATAATAATAATGATTTTAAGTTGACTAGGATTGGACGGAGTTTAACCTGTTGGTTAGAGTCCATTGATAGCAGCTGTTGACTCCATTGATCAATTGGTAATGAGTACAGCGCTACGGTTGATGATGTAATGGTAACAACAGGGGTTTCCCCATTTTCATTATTAGTACTAGTAATTGCTGAGGAGAGAGACAGGGAGGAAAGAACGATAATGCAATGGATAATTTTTTGATATTAGTTGATGCACTAACTTTTAATTAATATTGATAAATGTGTAACACTAGGAGATAGGAACAGACTGGCAACAGTTTTACTGGTTCCTTCATTTTGGTCTGTAGTAACATCAATCTAAACCAAATACACACATACATTAAACCTCACAATGCATATATACCTGTAGTATATCTGTTACTTATGATATTCTATCTACATGTATACTGACCAACCTTACACACGTTGAATATCCTTTGATCCTTGTATACCAGTATCTTGATAACTTCATAGTTTATAACTACAGCTATATAAACAGCTCCGCCCCTTGACCCCACCCCTAGAAACTTGGTAATGCCATTACATGATATCTGAGCCATTGACAGTCTATCACCAGTACTGTCGACGCCATCTTCATCATCAGATCTAGTCTCACCATTCATTTTAGCTAAAGAAAGAGAGAATTGCTAGTGTGAAGAGTCATAACAAACAATATTAAAATACTTGTGGAACCTTTCTTCCACAAGGTAGTAATAAGCGTTTTGAGAGGTTCCACTGTACTGTATACTACTATATCCTATGACAGTATATAACAAAGACCACACCCTTTTAATTAAACTAACCAACATAGACCCCCATGGGACCACACCCTACAATATAATCTACTCCATCAGCTACTGCTAGCAAGTTGCACTCTGGTAGTGACATCATTAACGTAGCGTCCCTGACGGTAGGTACCCTTTTAACCAGCCTCTGTTTCTCTTTGCTTGTTTTTCTTCTCTCTGTTTCCTCGAAGACACATATCAGGAGTTCCTGTAATGTTTCGTCAATCATTCTGTAAGGTTGTGGTAGATTGTCCCGCCATAGCTCAGGGTTTTGGATGAAATCCTCGTCTATTCCACTTGGATTTTCAGGACTGAAAAACTGTGAGTACTTGTATGCCGCCATATTGATATCAGTTGCTATGGTAATGCATGCATGGGCTATAAATTTAGCAACCACCAAGTAAAAGGGATTCTACATAATTTACAACAACTGTTCAGTGAATCGGATCGCGCGCGCGCGCGATCAGCCACACCCTTGTCTAAAACAATCTCTCAGCATTATATTACAGACTTTTTACCGTTTAGCAATAATTACACATGAATCTAGTTCAGAAATACTGATCAACCTTTCATAATCTTTAAATTGTTTTGCAATGGTTTCGTTCATTTTGGCTGCTATTTGGATAAAAATGCCATTGCCTTTCTCGTTCTCGTTAGCAATGAATTCGCCCTCCTAAGTCTAGATGACTATTCCTTTCTGCATGTGTGTATATCAGCGGTGCCAGATATAATACACTGATATCAGTTATGTGATTGATATGATACTCATAATCATTGTTGATGTGTTAGATTAAATGTGTGGCATGCAGATGGAATAATAATTGGTAACAGTAAATGCAGCAGCAGTAACATACAGTAACACATGCAGTAATCATCATATTTTGGCAGTACTGGACACAACAGCAGTAGCTTACAGCAACATATACAGCTAGTACTGATAATCTTAAGTGTGTTAACTACAGTAACCTCAGTTAATAATTGCAATTGTACTGACAGTAATACAGCAGTAGCTAATTCAGTGCCTGACTGTAATATACATGTTTAAGTATATTTTTCTAAGTGGGAACAATACATGTTTGTGCAATAAGCATTAGGTTGTGAGGTCCCTTTCCAAGCAAACAACTATTCAGAATAATCACTGAATGATTGTTGTGGTTTCAATGAAGATTTCGGATGTCCATTGTGATTTTATGAGAATAGCTGAATGCTTCCTGTAAACAAGACTGAATTAAACGTTATGTAAATTTCTGGTGCGCTTGAGGATCCTTAAAAATAAAGTTTATTTAAATGTCAGATCTATCAATGAGTGGTGATGATCAAGGGACCAAACACTTGCTAACAATGAAATACAAACAACTGATGATATATAAAGAGACCTCTATTATCATCTTAAGCCCTAAACATACCCAACCGCTAAGCAGGATGAAGCCTTCATTTCTACTGATGACTATGGTTTTCATCATTATTTATACCATGGCTATTGGCTCTTATTGGGATGTAATACGTGTCGATGGTGTCAATGGAACACATGATGAGTTCTCATGCCTTCTAGGAGCCACACCATGTGCTACCCTCAACCTGGCTTTCACAAAATTTTACTCGTATAGCAAGGCTAAAACTCTAATCCAGGTCAGTC
This sequence comes from Chalinula nematifera, assembly GCA_036873525.1. Taxonomy (NCBI): domain Eukaryota; kingdom Metazoa; phylum Porifera; class Demospongiae; order Haplosclerida; family Chalinidae; genus Chalinula; species Chalinula nematifera. The sequence continues at coordinate 9,583 of JAYJLX010037397.1, read as the reverse complement.
CGGGTAATTATACACTAAATAATACAAAAGCAAATCATATTGAATCTAAATATGGTGTAGCCATTATTGGAAGTGGTGAGAATAATACAATAGTTAACTGTGAACCATCAGCTGGAATATACTTTGAAGAATGTGCTAATGTAACAATAAAATTCATTACTTTTGTTAATTGTGGTTATGCTGACCTCACACAAAAATCAGTATGGTTAGCCACAAAGGGTCAGTCCAGTAGCTTTCCTTTACAACCCGCAGCGATTGCTGTCACAAATACCTGGATCAATGTTGTCATAATTCATAATGTCACTATTCGGAATTCTAGTGGGTCTGGACTGGTTTTCGATTCGGTATCAGGCAATATCAGCATTAGTAGCACTTCAATAACAGACGGCACTGGAACAAATTCATCTCACATTGGAGGGGGTATTTTTATAATTGGCGGTTATTCAACTACTCAATACAGTATTTCACAGGTTGTCATCAGTAACAATGATTACTCCCTCACACCTAAAGTATTTGACGATGAATTGTTTGGAGCTGGGTTACTAGTCATTCTAACACCCCATTCTATGTATATTGATTCTAGTGTAATATCCAATAATACTAGGGGACTATATGTACATAATGATGCTGGTAACCTACGAGATTATTTTAATTGTAGTTTCATTAAAAAATTTAACATCACTATTAATAATACTGGGATTTCGTTCAACAGAAAGGATAGTTTAGTAGAAATATTGGATTTAGATTACATCAACCTAACACTTTTTGACACTAGAATTAGCGATAAAATTATTGCTAAATATTCAACGGCAAGGTCAAAATGCTATTCGCAATTTCAAAGCGCTCTCGAAATTAATGTAATCTGTATTAAGCCACGAAATAGCTGCCAGATACCCCAAATCGAAACTCAGGTACAATACCAATATTACACAGACTCCCGTCCTGGGACTTGTACTAACGATCCAACACTTAGTTTCAGGGGCAAATGCCCAGTACCATATTCTACAGGGACTGATGAAGAAATGTCATATTATCTTCCCAATTGCTGGGATAACCATGATGGTGTTCTGTGTGGTCAATGTAAGGAAGGTTACAGTGTAGCTATAAATTCACCTTATTTGTCTTGTGTTCCCTGTGATGGTCGGCACGATGTTCTCAGAGGATGGGGTCTATTAATAGTCTTAGAGTTTATACCAGTAACAGTTATGATATCTGTAATAGCTCTACTGAACGTCAACCTTAATCAAGGATCACTCAAAGCATACATCTTCTACTGTCAGATATTGACAATTCCATTTCCCTCAGTGAGCTATCCATCGTGGTTTGTGATTGCGTATAATTACGACACGCGAATCATAAATTTCTCTCCCTTTCCATTGATGACAATGTGGAACTTGGGTTTTATAAGCTATCCATCATGTAACTTGTTTTCTGGTAATAATCAATGTTTGCCTAAATGGTCTATATGCATTTCTCGCCATACCACAGCATTAGAAGCCATTTCTTTCTGGTATTTCATTGCATTTTTGTACCCATTCCTTTTACTCATTCTCTTCTATTTTCTTGTTACTGCTTATTATAAAGGTTATCGATGTATTACATGTTTTATTACACCAATTCATCGTTTATTGGGTCGCTTTTGGCAAATATTTGATATCCACCCTTCGTTACCTGTTACTATTGCTTCAGTGTATACCTTGTGCTTCACACAGATAGCAGCAACATCTTTCAAACTGCTTCATGGAGCAACTTTCAACATGAATAAAACTGTATTTTTTTACGATGGATCTCAACCTTATTTCCAAGGGGCTCATGGGGCAGCAGCTACTTTAGCCTTGATAATGTTAATAGTATTCGTAATTGCACCAGTGGTTTATCTGTCACTGCATCCTTTCAGGTGCTTCCAGTTATGTCTTAATAGAGTGAAGATACGAAAGGATCTATTAATATCAATAACTGATGTATTCACAGCTCCCTATAACAATGGTACACAGAACACATGGGACTATCGGTATTTAGCTAGTTCTCATTTCATCCTACAAGTAGCACTAATGATTCTCTATTATATTCCTCTGGATTATCATTATGTTATTCTTATTTCACAGATTGGTTTATGTTTTTTGTTTATGATTTATTTAGCTGTGTTTAGACCGTATAAAAGGAAGATACATACATTCACTGAAATTATTATAATGTTCATTTTAATGGGTTACAGTGGATGCTTCATTGCAGTATCATTTGATTCCTTACATTACGATTCATTTATATTTCTAGTGCTTATACTGCCCTTATTTTATTTCTTTCCCTTTATTGCATTGTGTTATTGTTGTTTTGTATGGTTTCCAAGAAAGTGTAAGCGCTGCTATTCTAACTATCAGCGGCAGCAGTTCAATACTGTACAGGAACTACCACTAGTAATTCTCCCTGAGGATGATCATGATGATATACAAGAAGAAAGAGAAAACGATGATTTAGTTCCACTACCAGACAGGATGGTTAATCCAGTACACTATCAAAGCCTTGAAAAATAGCTGCATATAATGCTGAATTGTATTTTACATTGTGACATAACTCATATTATAAATTTTTGTGTAAATACTATCGCTGTTAGTATTAATCATGTTGCTTGAAATTAATTGCTTTTGTTTTGGACTTTTTTGTTATTCAAAACATTGCTGAACATAATAATAATTATGATGAGCCACTCCCACTCAACTTTGATCCACCCATACATTTTATGCCACACCCCCCAATTCCATGTACTAATTGCATTATGAGCCACTCTCATTTTCAACTCCAATCCACCGACCTCTGCCACCTACTCTATTAACTGCAAGTCTTCATATAATTACGATAGGTTAATCGTTAAATTTGCACTACTACTACGTTGGATTCATGAAATGTGCAATAGTTCAAGTGTTACTGCAATATGATTTGGCTTGAGGCTTATGTGTTTTATTATAGCTGATAAAAGCTCTTGGGATAAAATTTTACAGCAAGCATATTGTATCCCAAGTAGATATAATTATTTGTATTATGGCTTGTGGTAGAGCAAAGGCATCATTGGTGGTAGATCAAAGCCTCATTGCAAAGGTATGCTAAATCACATAGTTAAGTAATTTTATACATGCATGCCTTATATTGCACTGATAGTAACAGCTTCATAATTACTATACTAATTACTGCAATTATAGTAACTTCATACTTTAAAGCCATTGTTGTTGTTCTTTCCAATATCTTGACTCTTTGTAAACCATGAGACAATTTGATGGCGACATGCTATTTTGCTATAGCAACCAAACCAGTACGTAGCACAGTATAGCCAGGCAATATTAATAACAAAAGGCTTTTGTTAGAGTAGCGCAGCACACTAGTTTAACAGCCAAGGAATGATGATTATCGGCATATACCGTGACGTCAAGCTAAATTACATATACATGTTGGTTAATTGTGCTTTGTTGATGCTTTATTATATAGGACATCTTGCACCAATGATCATTGGTAGATTAGCAAGTGATGTAGTTTTACACTCACAGTGATGGGATCACTGGGTATCAACCCTTATGTTTCTGGTAATGTAACATAATGCATGCAAATGAACATAATAATAATACATGCATGAATGTATATATGTACATGTATAATGTACATGCATATGTAAATGCATGTTCTGTCATGCATGTTCTCTCATGCATGACAGGACAGGCATCTTTGTTTTCATATATCAATCCCTGTATAGTATAACACTATCAATCCGTCTGGGGCAGGTGAATTGGATACTATTGACTATTTTTGATTATTCTTGTTCCTTGTCCAGGACCCCAATCCAATTCTACTCCCTCTCAAATGTATCAATGATAGGTCCCCATAAATCTATCTAGACCACATTGCACACTATACTTTAATCTTACCCAGTAGTCTAGTGTTGAATACCCTGGGCTTAGTGACTTTGATGGCTTTTAAACAACTTGGTTAGTCACAAGTAGCCTGAACGATCTGCCCACGTACTAATACAAAAGGTCAGCAAAGGTAGCAGTCCTGTACGTTTTTAACTATATATAACTAAAATTATTAATAAACAAAAAAATGTAGGTGTACATACTGGCAAAATTAAAAGCTGTACTAAAGTAACTGACGGTAAAAAAAAAGATGAATTAATTAATACTGTTTATTCAGTTAGTTATTCTGATACATTGTTTGTAAATCAGGGTAGAGTTCCTCTCCTGCTTCAATAGCCCCTCCCAGTATACTAGCCTGAGGATGTACCCCTGAGCTAGTGGTTGAGGGTAGACACACCTCCAACAACTTCACATCATTTTGAGACAACTGAATCACCAACGATGAGAACAAGGGACGAAGGCCATTATCAGGATTCCTTTAATAATTATTAATTAACTATAATGAACCATTAATTAATAGATTGTATACTAACCAACACTCAATCATTATTTGATACAGGGGTCTGGGGCAACCAGGAGGGGGAGGCAATCGATATCCATCACAGACTTTACGAAATGCCTATATAAACACATTATAATCAATACATTGGTTTATTATGTATAAGTTAATTAACTTGTTGATTAGTAACTGATTGAAAGGGTTTCTCCCCTAAACTCCATATCTCATACATCAGTACACCATAACTCCATACATCACTGGCTGTAGAGTATTTCTTATGACTTAATGCCTATAATACAACATAAATAACAGAACTAATATAGTTAATTTACTAACAAACCTCTGGAGCTGTCCATTTGATGGGTATTTGACCTCCCTTGGATACATAGTATGTCTCCTCTTGTAGATCACGAGACAATCCAAAATCAGATATCTATAAAATAGAAAAATGTATATTGAGCTAAGCCACACCTTCCTATTGAGCCACACCCTTCCATTGACTCCCACCTAGGGATGTCCCAATTATTCTTTTTATTTGTCCTATTATTCTATTCAGAAATTCTGGTAATAATCACCTATTATTCTCAAACTTTGTACTCATTATTCTCATGATTATTCTTTGGCTATAACACTAAATAGTCAATATTCAGTAATGTGACACTTCCCATCTTACTTTATTTGCATGCATGTACTGTATGTACATGATATGTGGGTGTGTCACCATATACTACAATGTAAGGATTGCACTGAGTTCTATTTGATTGCAAATTTTGAAGTAGAAAAAATACCTATTAGGCTGGCATAATTCTGGAATAACACATGTACCTATTATTCCCAAAATTATTCTAGAATAATTGGGACATCCCTACTCCCACCTCCTACTTAGCTCCACCCTCTAACTTTGCAATGAATTTTTTCTTACTTTACATATCTTGCTATCTGTGACTAGTACATTTCTAGCAGCCAAGTCTCTGTGAATAAATGACTTGTTAGCAAGATATTCCATAGCAGATGCCACCTGACGACAAAAACCAAGTAATAATTCAGGAACAGAGGGAGCTACCATTTCCCCTGGACTGGATCAGAAACAGAAAGAGAGGGAAGACAGTAGTATGTAATATATATGATACATGAGAATAACTCACGATGGTCTGAGATCTTTTAAAAAGCTTTGTAAATCACCATCATGCATCAATTCCAATACAATCATTGCCTATGTAATAACAGTTATTAAAAGTTATTAATCAATTAATGCATGTCTGTGTAATATTACTTATTAATAACTATTAATTACTATTCTTACAGGGTCACTCATCGTCACTACTCCGTATATAATAACAATATTGGGATGATGGAACTGTCCCATAATGGCCGCCTCTTGAAGGAACTTCAGTTTCTCATCTTCTGTTGCTCCATCCTTAACTGTCTTAATAGCCACTGGTAGTGGTCCACCATAGGATGGAGAGTTCCATGTTCCCTTCATTACAACACCAAAGTTACCAGAGCCCAGTACACTGGATGTACTGAAGGGAATAAATATATTTATGATTGACTACTAACATACTATAGTCTAGTGTGTAACCAATGTGTTAGCAAGATATTTACAGGAATTGAAAATGTATTGCCACTATCAACCCGTATGCTTTTAAGCGATTGCATCATAATTTACCATGCGTAAAAGAGAATGGAAATTAAAATAACCCCTGCTTGGTCAGTTAAGGATTGTGTATGAAATCAATAATTATGAATTAATTTGCTAATTACTGTGTTCGTTCAAAAAAAAACAAACTTTAGGAGTAAAAGTTGTTTTAGTGTCAAGTGAATTTACTAAAGCTAACACACATAACACATAACACATTTCAGTATGTGTGTTTATGTACCTTATCTGTGATGGTAGTATTTCCCTGAAGTTGTTTGAAGCCAGCTGTTCATAAAGACTACCATAGTCTGACCCTGGAGCCCAAAAACTCTCTGATTCCTTAAAGAAACTTACTGGTATAGACTCTAGCCATTGATGGGTTGCACTATAAGTGCCATCATCACCTGCCTATACAGAGCAAACATATTATAATTACAAATAAATATACAACAGGAAATATGTATACATACTAACAACCAACCCTTACAAATAACCATGCAACCATACTAATTTACTACATATAGCAGCAATTATAAGGGTGCAGCCCAAAACTACTAGTGCTTATAATTGTTCATAATTGCTTACACCCACACGTATTCAGCCTATATAGTATAGCAACTACAATAACAACAGGTGGATTACGATTCTTGTTACTAATTACTATATGCATACATGCATGGGTAGGTGAAATACAGTACTCTACACTTGAAGCAAACCTCAGCTATTCCACGTAATATACAATATGCATCACAAGTATAACACACATGTAATGTGTGACATGTACTGTGTCATGGTATATTATGTACTTTATTATGTATACCATATCGTATATGGCAGATATTGCCTCTTCAAACTCCTTAAATTTGTCAATGAATTCCTTCCTCTGATCCTATAATGATAATGATAGCAGCTGTTCTATGTGTGTACACAGTCAGTAGTATTATAGTGATGGTATAGTACCCATGTACTGTGCATAGTGCTATACTATTGAGTATTATACTTACTAGACTTGGTACAACAATATTCCACTGCTGATTGTTATCACAAGAACTCTATTATATAGCATATAACAAGCTATTATACACTGTGATCATAATTTAACATGCATACGTACGTAAATGGCTGACTGGCTATGTATTTCGTTGTTGGTCTCATTAGGCACCTGAGCAATCATACTGGGCCCAGTAATTGGAGAGTCGGGAGGGGTTGGGGGAAGGGAACCTATATTGATTGAGGAGACATGTTGTCTCAATGTGTTATTGATCCATTGAGAGTAAATATAGAGCCAGTTTGCCTCAGTATAATGTGTTAAAGCATTACAATCAGTGCTGTTTCATATATATGCTTCCTAGTAATTAGGGAGTTGAGAGGGGTTGGGGGAAGGGAACCTATATTGATTGAGGAGACATGTTGTCTCAATTCATAGTAATACAAAGTACATCCCTTGACAGTAAATATGATGGAGCCATTTTGTCTCAGTATAAATGTGTTATTGATGAGTATATGCATTACAATCATTGGTGTTTCATATTTCTGAGTAAAACCATTATCCCATTACAAATACACATCAATAAACAATTACTATAGTGTACTGTACTACAGTCATGTAGTGCTCTTTCAAAGCTATTTCCTGTCAAATATAGTAAAGCTATGTATGTACCTCTATAGATAGGGTTGCAGTTGGCTAGCATTTGTCCATTTCTGTATCTGACGGACATATTGTCATTATTCTTAGCATCAATAGTCCTCTTCTTTCTCCTCGATGCTAATACAATAGCTAGCCCAATAACTATACAAACCATTACAGCAAAGACGGCTATTAGTACTCCGATTAGAGCCCATATAAGTGTTGGCATAGTGTGAGTAGTGTTGCTTTGCTCTACTAGAGGTGAGGTGGTGGTGGTGGTGGAGAGTGTTGGAGTAGTGATGTGTGGTTCTCGTGATGGAACTATTCCTATTGGCATAATGAAATAATTATACAGTGCATGCACATCATGCTGGTTACACTCAATACAATGTCAACTATTTGCATAATAACACAAAACATTTTGCAAGAAAAAAAATCTGTTCAAATGTAAGCTTGTATTTCAGAAATTATGTTGCTAGGGTGTAAACCAGGCTTTATAGTTTTAATTATTATTAGGAATGTATTATGACCTGTACTAGTAATCAGTGACATGATCTCCATTGTGACTAGAGGGTAGTGAATACTAGCCATTTCTAGTGTAACACTATCATTAATGGCATTCAATGGATTATCAACATTACCACCCATAACACGAAGATTAGCCGGACCGCTGAACCTTTGTTCGTATAATCTAAATGTTTCATTCCCTGGTTGGTATAGTCCGAATATATCTCCTTCCATAAATTCAATGGGAGGGTCCACAATCAATTCATATACACTCGGTGAAAGTACTTGATATGCTGATACTTTACTAGAACCTTGTTTAATGTAGTTACCATCAGAGGTTTGGCGCCATACTTGAAGCTCTGGTAGTTCAGTTCCTGGTCTCATCCTACCAGAATATATCCATTTGTATATTGTACCATTACACATGAACTTCATGTCAGGATAAAGAAACTGTCTTCGATCATCCACTACTTTTGTTCTAGAGATAAGTAATGACTGTTCCTTTACTAACGATTTGTTCACGGATGAGTTAACACAGTGAGGGTTGGCTAGAGAAATATACAAATTTAAAAAAAAAAACATTAATTGCATTTATTACAGAGCATAAATAGTTTCACCTGTAACTGGATAAACAATGATTGATTCATTCATTGCTTCAATTAATTCAGCTGATGTACTTCCAATATTTATTCGATATGAACTTTCTGATCCTCCATCAACAGTATAGATCCTTACAATACTTAGATCATCTTTACCATTGTCTTCACTTCTTGGTTGTGATATAGCTAGGTAGTCACCAGGGGTAGCATTGAGTGGAGGTACCAAGGGATACTCATGTATTCCAGTACTACTGACATTAGCTGGAGTGTACACTATTATCCTTTCACTGTCTGGAACTAGTTCAATATCATCATCTCCTCCATCATTAGTGGGTCTCCATAACTGTACACTAGGATACATATTCCTGTTGTTTGTAGTACGTCTTACATCAATCCCTAGTAGAACACTATCAATCTTTGTAGGGCATGTGAACTGGATACTAATGACTATCCTTATTTCATTGTTCATTCTTGTTCCTTCTCCATCCAATCCTATTCTACTCCCTCTCAACTTCACCAATGACAAGTCCATGACTCTGGTTAGACTACATTGCTTAGCTGACAATATAGAAAATATAATACATTACAATTTACACGTACTATAGTCGATTCTTACGTGGTATGATCACTGATATCTCCACTGTAACTAGAGGGTAGTCATTAGCTGCCATCACCAAATCATTATTATTAATGGTATCCAGTGCATTATCAAATGAACCTGGAACATAAAGGGTAGTTGGACCACTTCTCACTTGTTCATATATTCTAAAGGCACTATCCCCCACCCTTGGTTGGTATAGTCCAAATATATCT
>JAYJLX010037386.1:0-16043 GCA_036873525.1 Chalinula nematifera | reverse complement strand
TAGTATGACCGTTTCATTGTACGCAACGAATACGAAACGAATACGCAACGTCAACTTTTTTTTGAGGGCTACTGTACGTCACCAGGCAAGAGGTTGTTGAGGATTCCACAGCTTTCAGTTAAGTACTTATCACTCACTCTGCCTCCCCACGCTTTAGATATATACGAAACTACTCCCTGAGGTGTGATACCAATCAAGAATTTGGCTGTGTTATGGTGCTTATATGAAGACCACATGGTAGCTCGGGCCAGAAGACTTGAAGGATGCTCTATAAAGACTTCAAAGCAGTCAATAATGACTGCTATCTTGTTACTAAAAAGCATTCCGGTGTTCTTCGCAGATCATCACGGTTAGGCCAGGTCACTAGTGGCTGTAGTTGGGTATCTAAAATCATCATCCGTTTGTGGAAGATTCGTTGGATAGACGTGCAGCTTACTCCAAATCGAATCGCTAGATCTTGCATAGGCGGATATAAGTCTCAGTTTCATCAAGGTGATCATGAGTTCTTGAAAAAATGAGAGCTTTGAATTTGGACAGATTTTAAATTAGCTGCTTCGACAACAAATCTGAAAACCAATTCTAACACCTTCGAGTTTGGAAGCCCTGTATAAAACGCGACTAACTTATTGCAGCCGTCATCAGATCTCAGCAATGTTGCTTCATTGATTATTCGGATGTTGGCTAATTCTTCTTCCAGCCGGTGTATTTTCTCCTGGAGTTGAGCTATCTCTTCCTCGAACAATAAGTAAGACTCTCTAGTAAGCTCAGTCTGTATACCAGTGTTTACTACCATAGTCTGCCTTGACAACTCTCTGAGAGTAACAGTAAGGCTTGTGCTGCCTCGTCTTCCTTTCTCTCTCTATAACAGCCTCACGTTGAACGGCCCTCTCATACCTTTCTTTTCGTGACTGAGCATTTGCTACTTGATTTGAGTGTCCTAAATGCTGAGTTGGAAGCCAGTCCGGATTCGCAATATCTTCCAATGCTGCTGGAGCTCCAGATATAGAGTGACGAGAACATATTCTGTCATTGTCCAAGATGGAGTCAGTCAAATGTTCACGACGAATGGCCTTTATAAATCCATCTCTTCGGCGGCGACTAAGTTTTTCCTTGTGCAATCCTTGGTTTTTTTGTGATCTTAGGTATGCAATTAAAAGAAATGTCTTTATCACGACCAAAACGCTTTGAGCAACCCACGATCAAGCACAGAACCATTTTTTGTTTTAGCTACCACCTGGGTGGACCTGTACACCAGCATTATATTGCATGTGATTCGTGATGTCATATGAAAAAGCTCTATTGTTGTGTATTAAAGACTTGCACTGGCCAGTTCAAAAATTTGCAGCATAAATTTAGGTAATAATTAATATTATGAGCAGACCCTCCTATTGTACTTTAAACAAATGGTAAACTAGCTGACCTTTTTGCAAAACAGCTTTCGAGGCAATGAAAGGTATGCAAATATACTTCGAACACCAATACACAGTAACCGATCAAGGTTTGGAATGATTCAACCAAGCGCATGGCTGAACCACTCGAGGTGTGTGCTCACTTTTGACTTCCAAAGCTTTGGAGTGTAAGGGATAAAAGCAGTTCAAAGCTTACCAAACTTTCGGAAACTAAGATATATTTTTCACTAGGTAACTCAAAACTATCCATATGTGGAAAAGTACCTTTCATAGAGACTTGGCTGCTTGGTCATGGAGAACTAACAATTCAAAGCGAAAAAGTTTTGCTAAGTAACTAACTAGTTGACTAACAAATAATTTCACTAATATACTCACCCACGATTTGCAGGGTGAAGGTTAGGGTAACTACTCACTACCTAACACGCTGAGTACCGTATCCCTTCCCACTATGTGGCTCGGGATGAAATGTGGCTCTATTTTTTTAATTAACTAATCACTCTCTGCATAATTGTTTGAATCAGGTATCGCCACCATTTTTGTGTTCCAAGTTCACTAGGAATTTGAATGGGAAATATCGTGTAACTAGAGGAAAGTTTAATCTACAATTACCGTCATGTCCATCTACTAATTTCTATCGTGATTCGTTTGAATTTCGTGGTTGTCTACTATGGAATAAGTTACCATCTGATACAAAGTCTATTTCAATATTTTTTTAATACATTTAAAAGAGCTGTTTATTATTATTATTTCTCTGTGTCGTTGGATTCTTAAATTTTATTGTTGTTTACTACATTATTTTGTCTTTTTATGCTATTTATTTTATTTGTTTGTCTATTTTATTTTTTCTGTACAAGGTACCCTCAGGTAGACCGGCAACTGTTTGTCGATGAGGCATTCCCTTTGCAAATAATAATAATAATAATGCGTAAATTGATGACGTTTCCAAAATGTGCCCAGTCTAGATCCACTTTTAGTAGGCAAATCGACACATCAAAGCATCGTACGAGACAAAATGTTTTGTTTTCGTAATTATGGTTGGACTAGGATTACTAAATGTCCGGATGTGAAGAAGAGCCTCATATTCATTACTTGGCGTATTGGTAAGCGTGCACTGGAGAAAGGTAAGTCATTTGCTTTGAGCTTGAGCCCATAGACTGTTCTGTTTGATCCACAACCATGTCTTTTTGCTATAAAGACCATTTAAGAATCCATTGTGGAAGTTTTTGGTCATAATTTATTTGTGCCAAATGATTTTGGAGATGCAAGAAAAGACAATGTGGTACTCAATGCCATTTTCTTGGCTGTGCCCATCCAATGTGAACATGATCAATGTGCATCATCACGCTTGTGTATTTAGAGTGTTTTGAAGGGTTTCAGGAAGTTGAAAAGGTGTAACACGTACATGTCTGACAAACTCGGTTTGACCCCTAGATAAATCACCTGTGTTTACATTAAATGCACTACAAAGTTATGATTGCTGAACAAAAAGTTTTGTTTGTTAATTTTTCGTTTATGATGTCATTAAACGGTATTAACAAGGTTTTTTTCTAGTAATCTGAAAGTGCTTTAGCAACTTTCATACTAGGAATTAGCCTTGTTTTTTTGGGTTTTGGGGGGGGGGGTTTAGCAGCTCTAAAACAAGCTAAAATGCAATGTGTGACTTCATAAATTTAAGGAGCTCCAAAACTGGTCTGGAATGTGTATTTACAACCTGCAGATTCCCAAAGCTCTGAAAAACGCCTGATTATTCTTACTGCTTCTTTCTCTTTCATGCACCTAGCACTTTTTTAAAGCACTAAAATTTATGAAGCACACACCAAAAGAAGCACCAGAATCCGAGAAGGTGCCTTTTGATAGTCTCCTAGAAAAAAAAATAGTAGCCATAAATGAATTGCACTAATCACAGCAAGGTTCCCAAGAATCTTCAATCCGCCATTTTGAATGAACGGCTGTGGTTTTAATTATATACGAAATTATCTACTTTTAATGATTAAATTTTATTAATGAAATTTTTTTTGTAATAAAAGTCATGAAAAGGTATGGAAAACAAAGAAAGCAAAAAGTAAGAATGATTGGAGCGTAAACCCCCTAAAATAGTTATAAAACAAGCGGGGCTGGTTTGAGGGAGCCCGAAAGACAATAACATTGACTACTGTCGTACTGTGAATAGCAAATTTTTGCTATTCTTGCACAGTATAGGATAGTAGTCAATGTTTTTGTCTTTCAGACTCCCTCAAACCAGCCCCGCTTGTTTCATTACTTTTGTTGGGTTTTATGCTCCTCTCATTCCTACTTTTTGCTTTCCTTTTTTTGAAGAAAATTTTTATGCCTCTTGTTGTAATTGTGATATGTGTTAACATTTTTTTGATTAGGTATATTGTATGTGAAAATCTCCTTCCAGGAGTTGAATGCATTCGTGAGTACCTTTGGTGTGTTAATGAACAAGTTGGAAAATATGAGAATGCAGATGATGATATTATTGAAGTAAGCTGTATTGCAAAATACTATTATGTAACCAACAGTGTATAGTATATCTATCCTTTCTATTGTTTTGGTATATTATCAAAGATTGTTCCAAGACATTTTCTTGTAGAAGATCCATTTTTTTCGTATATCACTGAAAGCAATAACAGGTACATGTATGTAATAATGGAAATGTGTGCATATTAGAGTAGTTGTTGTACATGTACATGATGATATTGTGTGCATTAGCAATTTTTGTAATTGAATTGAATATGATGTAGCAAATCTAAAACTATACTTCTAGAAATGTTTGACTTCAGAAGTTTCAGTAGCTTAACGCTTAGCCCAAATTGAAAAAGCATACCACTTTTATATGGTTCGGTATTTGAAAAGCATCTTATTTCCGTATTGCTTTGTTTAATCTAAAAGTACATTACCAAATTTTTTAGTAGGATTAAACCTGTTTGGTTTAGCTTTTGGAGAGTTTTGGCAGCTCCAAAACTACGATGAATCAATTTGAATGCAAAATCAGATGACAGAAGTTTGATGAGTTTCAAAAAGTGGTCTGGACTGTTGGAGCGTGCAAAGCATTACTTTTACAGAGTCAGAGTGCGACTGAAGAACACTTGCTTTTTTTTCTTCCTCTCCCATGTACTTGTTTAGCGAGCCTAAACTCGTATGGCACTTACCTGAAGAAGTTATGAAATCTGGGAAGTGCCTTTGTTTAGTCTTAAAAATAATTAGTAACCATAAACAAATTGCACTAATTCAAGGTGCCTAAAGGCTGGTTCACAATATGACGCTAGCACGACGTTACGTTGACGCTGAAATAGAATCTCCATCTATTCCAATATAAAATTGCGTCAAAGGGTCAAATCGCCCATGCAATGTCGCGCTAGTGTCATATTGTGAACTAGGCTTAAGAAACTTCAAATTTGCCAGTTAAGTATAGTGTAAGGAGGTGCCGTTAAACATTTTACTTAACTATTCAATTAATTTTGTTAAGAAATGATTTTTGTAATGTTAGTGACTGTTTTGAAATTTGGAAGCAATATGTAGATGAAAAAGTTGAAATAGGTACCATGAACCCCTGTAAGGAGAAAGAAGAATGATAACATTAACTACTATCCTACTGTGAATTGTAATGTTTTGCAATTAATGCACAGTATTAAGGATAACCATCAATATTCTAATCGTTTTTGCACCCTAGTATCTACCGGGATAGCAATCAATGTTGTCAATTCTTATCAAACATGCCATAGACACAATTAAGGCTTCTTAACATAAAACAATATTTATAATTTCGTGGGCCTCCTACCACAGCACCACACTGCTCCCCTGACACTTCTAATGAGGAAAGGGATTGATTGGTAATACTACTTTCCCAAGAGCAACACACAGATCCTGCCCTATGCAAGGTCTGTACAATTGCGGCTGGCCAAAGGCATAGCATCCATTATGAGATCGGCCCCCTACAATGGCCGGGTGTCTTACATAACCACAATTAACTTCACCACGTGAGGTTGACCTCATGCGCAGTGGTGTGGCATCTAGTATAGCCATAGTTCACTTTACCATGTGAGGTCAACTGTAGCCCATGTGTTATGGACCTGGCATCTCACAGCGCATTTTGCACAACCTGTCACAATTACGACAATTAACACACAACGGGGGAGTATATGTCATGCTGACATGCCCATGGTACGCAACACCACACTCCATCAAATCACTACCTTACAAACCTCTTTTTCCCCTTAATTCCTGTATATCCCTATTATCTCACAGTAATACCCACCATTCTTTAATTCCGTAATACCCTGACATATAAACCCCTTAGCCAAATCAGGCTGTTAACAATGATCCATCATTAAAAACTGTAGAAACGGTACGCTCCCACACAACGCCATTTTGTATGTCAAAGTCTATACTCAACTGTGGAAAATTTTGACAAAAGCAACTTTTACTCACGAACAATGCCATTTTGAGTGCAATGCAACCTGCAAACATACTAAAAATTCATAATACAGCCTAAAGCTGGCAAAGATACTTTACTTTGAAGAATTTTCGCAAAGAGAAGGCTATCTCCACCTCCACAATACAATTTTGTCATATAAAATGGTTGACGATTTTACAGGAAATTTTTTTTATCACTGACACGCCTACATACGGTATTGTTTTAATTAAAATCCAGTTTTGGCTAAGGGGGTATATAGGCTGCAAGAGGAGTACCATTTTGCCTTCAACATGCACAAAAGCAGTTTAATCCAATAACTTTTTACAGTGCATTATTAATACTCAATCACACTGTATTAACGAAATGGCGTACCAATATAGCATGTAATAGTAAATAGCTACTGTGTGGTACTTGGGGTTCCTGGATGCGAAGATGGTAAGTGGGGACTAATAGAGTGGCAGATTTCGCTGCCAACATTCGAGTCGGTGTAGGAATGTATCTTAAGTAGGCATCCATTTAGGTGACACCAAACTATGGCTATGGTTTGGATGAGAGAGTCCTGCATGCCAGCCTGGGCTGCTGCTGAAGCCACCCGGACTCAGAAATTATGCCCCGTAAACAAAGCAAGTTGAGGGCGGTGCATTTTGGAAAGTGCTAGAGTTTTCGTCTCACTAGCCATCCTGGACAACATAGTTCCGTTCCTGAGAACAAATAAAGGGCCATTAACGGGGCTTTTGTACATGAAACTCAAGAGGGCTGAAACGGGGCATAGAATCTGACCTGTTTTACCTGAATACAGTCTAATACCCAGACGAAATCAGTCTGACTTAGATCTGCGTAGCACTACTGTGAGCATTGACAGATTTATATGGGAGTTCGCAAGAATGTTTTAAAGCTGAGCATATGTGACTGTCTCCATGAAAAGGGCACAGTTTATACCAAAGAGGCACCAGCATAGCATCCTCAAATCAGAGCAACCTAAAAGAACATAATACATGTACATGTATGTACTAGGGCCAGATGAGCAGAGGGCATGCATATACATTATACATGCACCTCCAACATTCCACCCAGCCCTCCATGTACTACCCCATGCATACTCTGCATGTTGCGACAAGTCCTAACACAACTGACTCCTGCATGTCATGCCATGCAAGAGTATAAGTTATAATGATAAATAAGACAAATTTATAAAGTATAGAACATGATGAATAACTGAATGATGAAAGAACCAAAATCAGTCAAAGCACTGTTACAAATAGACATTGACTACTCACTTCAAAAAGCTCAGTAGCGGACAGGGGCGGAACCAACCTAGCAGAAGGGGTGATCACCATGACCTCAAGGGAGTGGAACAGTCTTTGAGCCTGTGGGAACCGCATTAGCAGTGGGAACAAACATGATGGTATGTGCACGAACCCTGGTACATACATGTCCTGTCATTCCATGAGTTGCATATTTGCCTCTGTGTGCGCTTTCCCCATACAAGTATGAAACACATAAGGGATAGTAGCCTACCCACCAAACCAATACATAACACAACGACCACCCACCCACCCCTACACAAACAAGCCTAGGATTCATTCCATCTGGGTCTCAGCATTTCCTTATTTTTTTGTTTTTTTTTTTGTTTTTTTTTGACTACACGTACGGTATCAAATGCAGCTAGAATTTAGCCAGTACACCTACAAGGAGATCTACACTAACGTCATAACTTAACTCTCCAAGCTTCAAACAATTTAGGCTGCAACCGAATGCATACTGTAAATACCAACCCACCAATACTACTCAAACTGACCCAACCTCGAATCAAGCCCATAGCCATTACAACACGCTGAAAGGGAGGGCCTTCAGTGTCGCCCAGCCCCAAATGACCTCTCTCTTACTTACCACCCTGGCTAACAATTGCTAACACTGACGACACTGGGGCTGCCGAAATGGACACTGTGACATTGTGGAACCATGTGCTACAGTAACAGTGAGGGGAAAGGCAAATTGTTGGAACACAATTTGCGGAGGAAATGCCTCTCTCACTGCACCCACAACTGGACTGACCAAGAGACCAACTGTTCAACAGAAACATCAGAGACACAACTGACAGCAGATCCAGTGGAGGGAATGCTCGAAGACTGGGTAACCAGAACTTCACTATCAGGTGCGCTGGTCGTCAAGAGAGCAGTGCATTCGCGACCACAGTGGTACAAAATATTACCACAGGAATTGGTTTAGAGGGTGGAGAAGTCGCACCACAACAAACTTAAGGCATAGCTAATTGAAAGTGACAATTGGAGTGTGTCGAGTTAACAACTTTGATAGCTACAAACAGCTGCTACACTTGCCTTATGATACAAACAGGTGGCTACATCCAACGCTCATGCTAAAACGAGTAGCACTGATAATGAATAGCTGATGTTCAGATTATCAATTGAATAGTACACATTACCGTACCGATTCTGATAACGATTCAATAATATTGCTGTTATTGAATGAATCAATTGATATAATGTATATGGCAATATTAGTATAATTATCATATTTGTAATAATTTTTTTATACTTTTTAAAATTTATAAGTTCCATTGATTAGATCGTAATTATATTTGATAAACAATAACTGGTCTGCTTTCTCTGGGTCTAATCTAATTTTGCTCTCAGTGTGTACGGCTCCAGCAGACGAAAACAGACGCTTAGATGGCACTGAAGTAGGTGGAGCTTTCAAATATCGTAGTGCTAATTCGGAGAGTTAGGTGTAGCGTTTCTTGTTTTCATTCCACCTAGTAAAAACACTTCCAGCCCAATATGGCACTAAAAGCCCTGCTAGTTATTTGTCCAGGGTTAACTGTGAATCTGAGTACCGTAATTCCTCCAAAATTTCGGCATTGTAAATTTAGGACAACTAATTTTTTAAACGAATAATTAGAGGTAAAATCAAAATTTTCCACCATGTGGAATTATTTTGACGAAATTGGAGACTTTGCAAAAAGTACGGTAAAGCAACAGAATGAAAAAGTTACCTGGTTGTTAAGTTGTTGGTGGTCTTTTCCTTTCACGAAGTGAAATCGAATTGTAAGGCAAGAATAATTTATAAACGAATTTTTAGAGTGTCTTTGGATATTTTATTCCTAAATAATTATTTATTTTCGAAATTGGAGGTCCGAAATTTTAGAGGAATTACGGTAAGTCAGGTGTGACCATTTCCTCCTCTGCCTAGATATCTTTGAGTTGTGCCATTATGACTGTTTTTGTGATGTTTTGAAGATGGTTCTTTAAGACTTAGTTTGCTATTGGAAACATCATACTCTTCTAATGTTGTACTCAAAATGGTTTTTGCACTTGTATGATTGGTCACTCCGGTAAAGAACTTATCCTTGAGCCTAGGATCTAAGAGAGTGGCTAAGGCAAGTGACTCATTTGTTTTCTGAACTTTATTTAGCAAATCTAACATCTCTTTCTTCATGGTACGGATGCCACTGTCTGTGTCATTACTATCACTCTCAAGGTTCTTTCGAAGAGCTCTGATGAAGGGAATAACAACAGATGTGGTAGATGCTTCGGATGAAATGGATTGTGTTATATTTTCTACAGAGGTAAGAACTGTTACCACTTTGCAAATTAAGTCAAATCGATTTGCTGTTTGCTAAACTATGTTGTAATGGGCTGAATAAGCACCTAGTGCCACTTTTTGCTTTTGTGTGGATTGTAAATATACAGAATACTGTTACATCTGGTCAGTACGTTTTGTTTTATATGGTGTTATGGTCAGGAGAGACTGTATTGAATATCAGTAAGACGAGAAGTAGCAAAGCTGGGTGCTTGAAATGCCCAGTGATTTTCCTACAAATGCTAACTGCATCAACAACTGCTTGTTGATTTAGTATAGCATCTGTATGATCAAGAGAAATGTGTGTGCAAAACAACCAAAGTGTCAATGTCCTCCATCTGTCATGGTTTTATCAAATTAGCTGCATTTTCACGTAGTATCAGGTGCACTATTGCCTTATTGATTTCCAGCTGTCAAACATTTCATCAAACATAATTGTGATGTTTTGCCAAATGTGTGACCCAGCGAAAGATTTCATATTAACACAGCAGACTTCCTTGAAAAGTCATTTGTTAGCCAGTGAGCTGTTAAACTTATCATTGATTGGTTGCTGACATTTGTGCTCCATATATCGCTTGTAAACAGGGGCTGTTAGGGACTCAACTTCAGTCTTGATCCAACTTTCATTGCGAGGCAAGACATTCTCTGTTATATACCGTCTGCTTGGTATTTTATAGACCTGTTCAGGCGTTAACTAGAAGAAATGAATATCATTAAAGTTTCTATATACGGTATCTCCCACGCAAATAATTGTGGAGGTCAAAAAAGCACAAAACACAATGGTAAAGAGTGGGAGACGGAACGAAAAACGAGCGCTATATAAAAATAATGCAGTTTCATAAAGAATGCAAGCTATAAGTATAGTGAAATTTTATATTACAGCCATTGATGTACCTTTGATCTTGCAAAGCTGCCATACGTACAAGAATTTCAAGAAAAGAAGCAAATTCTCCTACTCTCACCATAGATTTTTGACCTTCAAAATGGCGGACCCGTTTTCAGGGAAAAAATATTTTCCCACTACCACGCCCACTTTTTACACTAGACACACCCGTTTTTTGCAGTATATACGGCTTTTTTAACTGAAGTGTCATAACGCTTGAACAGGTCTATACATTGGCTTAAGAGCATTTGGCACAGACTTGAAGCCTCTGTCGTCAACTACACAAGCCAATTAAGTCCTGGGTCAGGCTCAACAGCCAAAAAATGGCTACTTTTTAGTTGACCATAACTCCACTTTAGAACAATATTTGAAGCCTAAACAAGTTTCATAACGTAGAGCTATCCTTAGCTAAAGATGCTAAACACAAATGCTGCAAGATAATAAAGACGAATTAGACCAGTACCGCTTTCCATCGGTGCTTCCCAGACCTTTGATGAAAAGTTCGGAGCTGTTCCCGGTATATCATTTGGTTTTGCAATGTCTTATGTCAAGCTTTATATCCTATTAATCTCCCCTAATGATTGACTGTAAGGTTTTGGAGAGATAAGCAATTTGTAGGTTTTTTGTTGCCATTTTGAGGTACAAAGAAGCCAAGCACTCGGCGAACATTAACAGTTTCTTTACAGGGGATTAATAAAGGGAGAGGCGGTCTCTGCCATTGCTGCTCGAAATCAACAACAATGAATGATGACGTAAATCAATTGAAAAAGCTCACGTGACTATATTAATTGTATTGTAACAATACGTTCGTCAATGAATGTCACAGCGGTTTATTAACAATTTAGCTTGTATTTAGCTGCACGGTTGAGTGAACATCATGGTCAACTACTGATAACATGATTTAGCAGCTGTCACACCCTAACCCAGGACTTAATCTATCTGTGTATGGCTAAAGGCTGACAATGGCTCATTACTACTTCAAGAGGCCACTGACACACTTACCTGATCGATTCCTTCCTTTTCCTTCAGGTATTCGTGATACTCCAGTAAATGTTTGTACTTTTAATGGCTTGCCAAATTTGATGTAGAAAGTTTGTTTGGTAGTATTTCCAGCACGAGATATTTGCTGCTTACTAATTACATTTAGCAAAACTTTGAGTCTTTTGTTACTGAATAAAACTGCCGAATTTGGGACTTCTTTCAATCAGCCATTTTAAAGCATAAAAAACCCTGCTAAAAATACGTGTGCATTCACAGAATGGCCATGTGTATAGGTACTGGCTCTTTTTTTTACAGATAACCTGTTTATTTTCCATTAATTGGCTGATTTCTGATTGGCCGATTCTGCATCTTTAATGCTAAATGGAGGTATCCACTCGTTTATTAACTGTAATTAGTTGCATGCAGGGTAAGGTTAGTAATTGCAAGGAGTGTGTCTTGTTTTAATCCAGTGTATTTATATGTTTGAAGTTTCTTTAGGTTTTCAAGAATTTAGTAGGCTGTTGTATTATTCTCCTTTTGACATTCTTTCGCTGTTTTAGATTTGGCTTGATGACCAAGTAAGTGAAGTTTGCTTTTCTACATATTCGATTGTTCATCAGAGAGGAATTTAAAAGTTGTGTTAACAGAATAAGCTTAAACATTAGAGAGTACTGTTTTAGATTACGTAAGCATACCGTTGCATACCTAAACATCGTTGATTATAAGCTAAAAACATGGATGAATAGTGAAAAATGTTGAGCAAAAGTTGGAGTTTAGGACGCTGTATTAATCCCAGCATATGCCTTTTTGTGGACTCCTAGAGCTCTGACTTTTTGCGTTTTTATTAAAAAGTGTTGATCGATAAATTCTTGCTATACTCTTTCATCAAAGACGCTATAAGAGATTTAAAAACATTTGCAAGTTTGCTAAGCTTTAAACTTCGTGATGCAGCTTGCTAGACAAGTTTATAATTTGCATGTAAGATGTGATGAGACCGCAAATTTGGCCTCCATTTTCTCAATTTAGCTGCAAGTGGGCATGGTTTTGAGACTTAATTTTGGAGTGGCCTGTTAAGAATGTTGCGATAGTCTATTTGTCATGTATTACAAAGCAGCCATTAAATTATATTATTGTGCTGTCTTATTGCTATGTAACATTTAGTTGCCATAATTCTTTGTGATATAGCTAAGGTAGTGACCGATAAAGATGTTAGCATTAAGTTATGACAACTGAATGATACAAAAGAGTAGTTAAAAATAAACCTGAGTACAATCATAGTGCAACTCGTTCATAGTACAGAAGAAGTGCATGTCAACTTGTTTTTGCGGGCTACTGCATTCGTTTATCATAATGGTTTCTTCACAGTTATTGCTGATTTGATGTTCTGCTTCGGTTTTGTAATATCTATATTGCTTCTCTGTTGTAATTTTTAAGGATTTCTGCTTGTACTTCGTAGAGCTGTGCACCTATATCAGGTACTCCGGTATACCTATCGGTATTACAGGGTTAGGTAGGTATATTGGTGAAGAATTCTAAAAACCTGATACCTAATATGGCAATTTTTATCCCTTCAAACAAAATTTTTCAGCTCTTTATTCTAAAAAGTCATTCTACATCACTGACATGAATCTTGTTTGTCAATTTTAAACAAAAAAAGGCTTGTGATATGTTTAAGCGACCATAAATAACTATGGTATGCCTACATGCGTATAATTCAGGTATTCAGGTATATCGCCAATATCCTATGATAGGTATACGGGTTTTAATTTTAATGTCAGGTGCACAGCTCTAGTATTTTAACACTTTTAAATTTTGTATTCGGTTTCAATACAAGTTATTTTTCTTGTGCTTTTTTACATTATTGTGGTTTCAATGACCACGATTAATTTTCCTTTGTACTACTCCATCCTCATTGGCCTTGTTTCATAGGGTATAAGACTATACCTGTTTGTTGATGTAGGGGTATACCATTGAAAAACTTCATCATGTTGAATCGTTTGAGGGGATTTGTTTTATGTCATTTGATGATGTCAACAAGTTCGTTCAATGTTTTGCTAAGGCACATTGTAAATTGTAGCGCGACAGTTTATTTTGTTTAAAAAATTGAAGTAAATATAGCGCTGTCATACATCAGGAATATTTGATTATCTTAATGGTGTGAGATGGTTGTGCAATGCTGCTCTTGAAGGCTACATGTATATTGCAGCGATCTCCTGGATGCTTATTCGTTTATTGGCAGCTTCATAGTAAAGTCAATTGTGCCATGAGCTACAATACACCCATAAAAAGGTTACATGTAAGTAGAGAAGACTAAAGTAGTAAAGGAAAAAAACGTATGTTTTTGAAAATGAAATGGACCATACTAGGATTGTACTATTATATTATGATTGCCTCGTTCAGTACATATTATATCTAGCAGTCATAATTTTTTGTTGCACTAAAGAGCAAGAAATATGATAACATTGAGTACTGTGAATTGTAAACTTTTGCAATTAATGCGCACTGTAGGATAGTAGTCAATGTTGTTGTCTTTATTGCTCCCTCATCCAGCCCCGCTAGTCGACTTACTGTTGTTTTTGATCTATTTTTTTCTCATTTCTACATGTACTTCTTTTTTTTTTTTAAAGAAAATATTTCTCTAGCTATTAGATTTCGTTAGGTTTTATATCTAAACATGAAAAAAAATATGAACGTAGAACTTTTTAGCCGCTGTTCTTCTGCAATACAGTGGTGGATGCTCACACTGAGGAATTATTGGTCCATATGGATGTTATGAATGTGATTATCTTTTGACAGTAGCTTTGCCAAAATTCGATTACCATTTACGCTAGGTATTTAGACACCTAAACCAGTACAGGGAATTTATTATGTTGCGGGTCCACCGACTGATGTATTTGAAATTCTTTTGTTTAGCGAAACTTCCATTTTCTTATTCAAAGCTGTATTCAGAACAAAAAAGCGTATTATTATGTAATTTTGCATTGATCAATAATTTTGTTTTGATTTAAGCATGCCACTGATGATGTACAATATTGGGTTAAAAACACTAAGTAGGGTGGGGCAGGTGCTGAGTAGAGGCAAGCTGTTATTACCATACTACCCAAGTACTTGTGAAGCAGAGTAGATTAGTGCCTCACAGCAGAGTAGGGTAGTTGTTTTATACAGGAGCAGTATAATAGTAAATACAGGCTCATGTGGATTTGAAATGCCATACAATATAGGCCTCTTGGAACAGGAGAATAGTTCGTGCAGTTTAGGTTAAGAAGTAACAAATGTATTCAAAGTACTGAGGGCAAAAAATTTTTTACTGCCTGAAGGTAGATACACTCTAAAAATCACGCATTAGAAGGTGTAAATTACCTACGTAAATTAGCCCTATATTGCACATTTCAACTCAAATATAACACGCTAAACGTAATGAAGAGTGATGTGGTTACTGTTTCACTGTCGTTTAATAGTAGCTGGGTATTGTTCAGTGACTATTGTTTTGCCATTTAATCCACACTCTTTTGAAGTAGTTCATTGTTTTAATAGGGTCTTCCTTCTCCGTTGTTACACTTGACAGTACATTGCTCTGTATCACGTAAATGTAAAAATAAAGTCATCACACATGCATGTAATGACCTGCCCAAGTGTAATACTAGCTACAAGGTTTCTAACACGGTCCATAGCTGTATAAATTCCATACTTAGCAAAATTACAGAGCGTATGTTTCGTATTCACAAACAAAGATTTTTTCTACGCTGTAGTGAAAGATCAAAACAGGAAAAATATTTAAAAGAAACGAGTTATGGTGGTGCAGAAATTGCAATAGGTGATGATGGCCAGGCTGAGCAAAAAGACACAATAGAAGGTTTTTAGTGGCTGAATAGACTTAAATGGTAAACTGCCATTGAACGTAATTGTGACGTGCTCTGAGAAAACCTGATCTCTGTTGCAAAAATTATTTTCCGAATTGTTTATATCCTTGGATTGAGTGGAAATACTCTTTAAAACGAGCTGCCATACGAAAGATTTTGTTGGAGCACTGGGGAGAAATGGATGGCTTAAAAAAGCAAAAATTGCATGTTCACGTTTTTTTTGACCTTCGCAATCAACTTTATGAACCTGCAGTGCCCGTTTTGGAAATTGCATATCTTACCTCTATAAACCTTCTGAAGCTAGCACAGGATATTTTGTAAGCTTATCTTGAAAGGTGTCTTCATATAAGTCCTTTGAAGGTCCCTCACTGTTTGAGAATTCCGCCATTAATTGTCCAACCACACCTAACGTTTTTAATTATAGCTTCAATTCAATTTTTGGTATGGAAATCATGTTTTCTCAGAGCAGGTCATATTTGCAGATGAAAGTAGATTTCTAAGTTATATGTTATTCACAATTGGTTGACTCCTCCAGTAACATTTGAATCCACATTGTAAATTATGTTGCCCTATTGTAGCATAAGTTCCTGTGATGACTTCGTATCAAAAAAAACAGAAGCATTGGAAAAATTGGCAAATATTATACTGAGTATCTCGATTCTTGAATGCGGTAAGTTTTGACAGGAAGGCATTGTACTGAAGCAAATATAGTAATAGTAGAATGCAAAGCATTGTTTGGGGCGAGCCTTCACAGGACATACATATGTTGTTTTTAAAGTAGATTATTATTGAATGATTATAGTACGTTCACGCTTAAACCCCAACCAATACACTATCAGAAATCGAATAGACCATCCAAACCCTTGGTTACTCCCCCTGTCAAATGCACCAGG
>JAYJLX010037375.1:0-16045 GCA_036873525.1 Chalinula nematifera | reverse complement strand
GCTTCATTATTATAATAAGGGAAATCATTCACAATACGAAACAGGTTGACCTCCGAGGAGAGGACAACCTCTGAATACTGGTCAAAGACCATTCCCCCAAGGTGTCCGTTATTAAGAGGTTCGTTCCACTGTATAACTTTTGTTTTTGATAAGATATTGACATAATTTTCACAGCTGTAAAATCAGTGAGAAAATGTGCGTTTACTGATACATATTGCAGTTTATTTGCATAAAATACACATAATCCACTATATTTTATTATAGCAAAATGGTCATTTCATACTTTTTTAAACTTCTGATCACAAACAAAATTTGTGAAGTCACACATTTTTCAGTAATGAAGGCTGAAGTGAACGTGGACAGACTATATAACAACTGTGAGTGCTTCAGACTAACGACAATACCAACTGTGCTCTTTAAGGCTCATTGTCAAATTTTCTTACTGGAACACAGTCCGGCGTGTACGGCAGAGGAATTTGAGCTTTTTGTACTATGCGGTCTTCCTTAGCATCGGTTTGTGGTCCCAACTACCATCTTTTTAGCTTAGATTTGAGTCTGCTTCTAACTAAATCTTTTAGAGACCAAAGTATCAGTTGTTAAGTTGCTTAGTAACCCTTGAATTCAAAATAGTTCCCTCACCTTCGGCTCGGGTAATATTTGGAATTCTTGGGTTATTAAACAACTTAATAACCTCGCTTTCATCCCTAACTATTACTTACTTTGCAGGTCATAGCTTATGCGGTGTATCCTTCAGATCAGACTAACAAGGTCAGCAAATTGTTTAATACATTCAAATGCTACGCACAGTATGTGTTAATACCTCGTACATACCATGATTTGCCTTCTGTTTATGTTGTCCAATACATAAATTTCTTTTTCTTTTTTCAAAAATAAATACCCTTCAGTGACAGTGTAATTATAGTTGAAAGTTTTTTTAAATAATAAAGTAATTTAAGCTTGTACATGATATGTGTTGCAAACCAAAAAAGGTAAATTATGGTAATAATAATAATAATATTAATAGTAATGTAACATGATTGACGTGTAGACCTATTTATACATGTACGTATAATTATATTATTGATACTATTGTACACATGCATTCAGTGATGTTGCTTTGTTCCTTCTGTTTAGCTGCATGTGACGAAAGAACAAAAGTCAGTAAGAATGACTTCTCTTCGTTGTTTGACCACTCTAGTCAAGCAATGTACGTCATTATTGGTGGTAAGTCATATACAATATTGCATCACCTGATCCATGAAGATGGAATGGGTTAATAATTATTATTTACTTTGTTGTGTTTTACCAATACATATTCGGTATTCTAGTTCTGGGAGGGGGGGGATAGTCTGGTATAACAGCTCACTTCAACTTACCAGAAAGTTGTCTGGGGATACACGTATTCCCAATCGATTCTTGTGAAATGTTAATTGTAAGGCAAAAAATACAAGTATACACTAGATGACGTGCCTGTTTGTGAAATAATTAACCGGTTGGAATACGTGTGTTCCCAGACTACTTTCTGTAAGTAAAAGTGGGCAGTTACTGTAAATGTAATTTGTGAAAGTAGAGGAGTGTTTTAGAATATCTATGTAATGAATACAGCGCATGTTTAACTTGAAACATAATTTGACATTTTGTATGTTGTGTATATGTATGAATGGTAAAGGATCGATATGTAATAGCTTTGGGCTTTAGGAAGAGGGGGAAGAATACTGTCAGTGCATTATGTACAATAATTATTATTATTATGTATAATTATAGTTATAATGTGTTATAATTACATTCCTTTAGCCAGCCACTGATAATTTATTGGAATTTTACTTGAAACTGTTGACAGCGGATTGTCTTCTCTTCCCTGAACGGAGTTTATTTATTGAAACATTTACAATTCTATGCCACTTCAAAAAACCCAATGAGCAAACTGCCATTATGAGTAAACTATTGGAAGATGTGGTCGCACTGATACAATCAGAGATGAAGCAGTTAAGTTACTTTGATTTGCAATTTAAAGTCATTGCAGTGGGTTAAATTTAGGTCCTAAATACAATAATTCAGGAATATTAATTTCATTCTTCAAAAATTTCTACATGTATATACCATGTGTTTATGAAAATTAAATCAACGGAAATTTCATGTACACTGTATAAAGATTTTTGAAATGAATTATGGTATTTGTAATGGTGCAGCTGCTATAATGTACAATAGTTTAATAACCAACTCAGTGTGCAGTATATTACCAAGTCATATATCTTTCCTTAGCGCTGTTTCTGCTCTACCTCACTTAATACAGTATTTGGGACTGGATAAAGACATTACTGATGCTGTATTCAGTAATGATGATGATACCAGCCCCGCTCATTTCAACCGAGTGAAATTATGTTACTGTGTACATGTATTAATGGGTGTGTTACAGCGCTGTACAGTCAAGGGAAGGGTATGTGAATGAGTATTGGAAGATATTCGTAATGTATCTGTATGTGTATATGTATGTATGTATATATGTATGTATGTATATATGTATGTATGTATGTGTGTATGTACGTACGTACATACATGTACGTATGTATGTACGTACATGTATGTATATGATTATATGTTGAGTAGTAGTGTTTATATTTTTCAGCAAGCCTGTGAAGCACCCAATAGTTCAGAATACATGGTTACGTTACTGGATTTATTGCTACCATTAGTCTTAGAGTTCATTTTACCTTTAATAAAGTAAGCTCCTTACTTCAGTTATTGGCATAAGTATACATACACACATACTTGTGTTCGCGTAGGGCTTTTTTCTTCTCTCACATTTGTAGTTCTTGAGTATTGATTAATTGTTCCAGTTTAATTGGACAATTATGGATTGTATTTCAATTTGTATTGCATTTATTTCTTTATGTATTTAGAATATTTCATCTCCTGTGGAGTAATGAGTCTAAACCGCTCCTTTCCAATTCGTTTCAAGCTGTTCATTCACTTTGCCTGTATGAGAAGGAAATTATAATGGGTAATGAAATGTTTCGTTGGGTGCTCACTGCTGTAAATTGATTGTCATGGAAGCGTCATGCGGGCTAAAATGGTCTGTTTTTGCTATTACAATGGGAGGATTTATAAATGTCTGGATGTGAAGGAAAGCATTGTATTCACCATTTTGAATGCCTTTTGACTTTTCTTGTAAATAAAACTTACAAAATAGCTGTAGTAACCATTATTGGAGTAAATATTATAAAGCTTCAGGCTGCAATTCTTTGTAATTAACGATTTTAGACGTACAAAAAAAAAACAGCATGATATTTAAAGCCATTTTCCTGGCCCCCCACCATTCCAGTGTGTAGCTTTTTTTAATCTATTTCAATCATGTGAATGCGATCAATATGCGTCATTCGTTTGTGAAATCAAAGCGCTTTGAAGGACTTCAACAAGTGTTATAGTGTGAAAAGGCCTATAGAATACATGTATATACAATGGGTTATACATTTAGATATTGTAGATAGATTGAGCCTTATGTCTGTCCGTTCATATATTATTTGTGTTATGTGGGGGGGGGGGAGAAAGGTTTTGGGGCTTAGTCGATTTTGTGGTTTTATTTGCAAATTCAAAGCAATTTCAGTGCTCTCAATTAATTGAAGTAATGTTTGTATGCTATCCACACTGGAGTCAAGGATGGTTAAGCAATAGTTATATTAATAACTGCTTGAGCCACTATCAACCAAAGTTGCTTTGAGTACTGTCTGTAAGACAAAGTGTGTACTGTCTGTAAGACAAAGTGTGGCCTTATGGTAGACTGTTAAATCACCCACACAATATATTCAGCCAATGTGTGTTTTACAGTATGACACTAGTACAACATTTTGTAGGCAATTTGGCTTTTGATACTTGTTTTATGTCATCCGAGTTATACAGTTTTATTTCATGATTAGGTACAGTGGGGAATACTTCTGCCAGCAATCAAAGTGATCTAGATAGAATCCTCTCACAATTGATAATGGCCTATGACCATTGGTACAGTAGTAGTATTGATGTATCTAATTTATTGTTATTATACTACACAGTATAATAACTGTTGGTGCCACCTGTTCCACATTTGGCCTAGCTACCCTCAGTACTGTAGGATTCGTGGAGTCTATTGTGCACTGTGTATTTACTCATTTATTGGATACTAAACAACTACGTATTAAACCAATTATACGTATCCTTGTTATGATTAGAATAATTGTCTTGTAATTAAAAGCACCTTGAGTCTGAACACCAACCTCTGCAATGTACATGTAGTTATGAACCCAAGTGTGTGGGTGGAGGGTTGTATCAGTTGTTTTTGTCTGTGTATGTGAATTTTCTATGAGTACTTAATAGCAGATATTCACTGACATCTCATGCACATTAGTTTGAAGGTTATGTAACCATGAGGTTCAGCACAATGCTTTTGCCTTCGTTTTCAGCCATTTTTAATGCTATCCTTTATTTAAGTGTAATATAATTGTGTTAAGTTTTTTTGGGATGTGTATTTATTGTAAACAGTTTGCAGTTGTTCACGTTGTTGTGAAATATGTACTTCCCTTGACATGCTATGTGGTGTTCAGGTCATATTATGATTCAGATGGTGTCAATATGTCCACGGGAGCAATGGCAGACTACCCTTATGCCTTTACTAGCTCACTTCTGTCGTGTAACGTTTAATGTAAGCTTGTGATATCTTATTTATACTCGTATACAGTACGCACTATACATACTTGTGTACGTGTGTAGTATATGCGTTTCCTGCGTGTTGTTTTTCTCCCTTCTCCAAGTGTCTTCAAACCAATTGGTCAAGTGTAATGAAGAAGTATCGTTCTTCACAGTCCACTGATACCCATCATGAGTGAGTTGTGGCGTGTTCAGCATCAGTATGCCCTTCATGTCACTGCTCTTCACTAATACAGTACATTATTGCCTATTAGTTACTTCAACTTGTGTCTTAAAATAATTATAAAAGCGTTTTTTTTTGATGCCATATGGATAGTTTAGTAATTCAATATTATAATTTTAATATACCCAGCTAATGGGTGTATTCTTGTTTATTTATTTACCTTAGAATTAACGGAATTGAGGAGCAGACTTTGACTGAGGAGGTGCTGTATCAGCAGTTCACTAGTTACCTTACTATGCAGTATGTACAGCTGCTAGGTATAAGCCAGCTATGCTGTGTATCAATGAATTCTACAGTACATTATTAATCTATTGTATCCACCATGCAGAGTGTGTTTGTATTAAGAAACAAGAAGTTGGTAATAAAATGAATGATGAGGCTCGAGCTTTAAAAGCAATATTTGGTAGTAGAGATCATTCAGCGAAAACTGGACAGCAACTATCGGATCTAGCGGTGTTTCTACTGAAGAGTGAGGTATGTTAGCTATAATCAATGATTGCTCTGGGTGATTAGATATGCGGCAGCAGGATGTTATGTGTAAAGGGCATAGTCTTGCTTAATTTTTAATCTAAACGTGTAC
This sequence comes from Chalinula nematifera, assembly GCA_036873525.1. NCBI lineage: Eukaryota > Metazoa > Porifera > Demospongiae > Haplosclerida > Chalinidae > Chalinula > Chalinula nematifera. Next base: position 10,565 of record JAYJLX010037375.1, on the reverse strand, counting down.
TAGCTGAAGTATCTTGCATTCCTACCTTGTATATTGCACATGTTCAAGGGGCATTACAAAGAAGGCTTTGGAATAAGACTGTTACAGTGTATATTAAAAAAGGCTTTTGAATGTGTTATATTGACTGTATCTTGTTATAATAATTATTACATGTGTAGATCCAGCAAATACTACTGCTATCTATAGTGGGTCCTATATCCTGGGCAGATGGCTATAGCACTAGAAAGTGTATTGGTATCACATCAGCTACATTTGAAAAGGTTAAAATAATTAATTTTTATTGCATATTAATTTCTGTTGTTTGAAACAAGAAATTGTAATGTTGTGTAATATGTACTGCATGTAACTTTTCACGAATGCTTTTTTTGCTGGTGGTAGGAGGGGCTTCTTCAAATATTGTGATTGTATATTGCCTATCACTTACAGTGTGTATTTCATTTTTATTCAGTCATTAAAATTTGCGAGTTTTTTTTTTGTAAACAGTTTGTGGACCATCTACTGTACATAAAAAAAATTAGTGATAATAAATTTTTTTTGTAAGGTTTTTTTGTAATTGGTATTGTTGTGTAGATTCCCATTATTGATTTTGGTGAAGAGGTGGTTTTTCAAGTTCTGGATCAGATATTTCTGGTATGAAATAACTTAATGTCATACGTATTTATGATAATCCCATTTGTATTGAAGGCTTTGCAAGTTCATGGAGAAGATGAAACCATTATTGTACAACTGATTGGATTGGCCCTACAGATATATGAGTCAACCGTATGTGCTTAATGTTATATACATACTTTGCCAATGTAAACCATATTATCATCCTCAGTTGCTTTGTTGCATTTAGCATTGATTTTTTTGTATAACTGCATGTATTAATTTTACATGTATCTAGGTGGATAGTTTTCCTGCAATTGCTCATAAGATTGCATCTCTTCCAGGATGTACACCTGATAAAGTTATGGTATGTAGCAATTGGCATATGATGAAATTTTTATGGTACGTGGTTCGTTTGTTGTTCTAGAAATTCCATTCTACATTGCTGTCAAATAAAGGCTCATCAGCAAAGAATGCTAAAAGTGCCAAGTGGAAGAGAGACGAGTTTAAACAGTTATTAATGGGTGTGATTGGGGTAAGAGCAGTCCTTCCCTTCCATATTACTGTACTCTACTATTATAATCAGTTAAGGGCATGAGAGCCCATGCCATGAAGTATATGCAAACACGTTCTGTCATTGCATAGATATTATATTACTTCGTAGGGATTGGAAACGGAAGTGGCAGGGTTAATTTTTAACATGTGTTGTATACGTTGCTATGCACTTGAGACGCAAATATACGAGTTGTACCTAGTTGTACCTTAAAAAATGGCTACTGAACAGGATAATTTGGTTCATAGCTAAACCAGATTGTGAGGTGAGCGGTTTTAAGTTTGTTAAAGGTAAAGAGGAAGCTTTGCCCGTCACAAAAATGTCACATCGGTGTTTTCACGAAGAATAACGGGTGAAAAAATTTCGCTACAAGGTTTAATGCAATGCCAGGAAAAACCTTTGTGTACCCTTAATTCCAAGCAAATAGAGCGCTTAATTGCTTGTTTTGACTACACAGAATGATGAAGTTTGTTTCATAGATGGGAAATTGATACCAAGTGTGTTTGCATAGACATGTAGGCTTAAATAGTTAGAGAAAAACCATACTTTAAAACTCCTCTTTTTGTGTACCTTTTTCGTTCCGTACTTTTCTCGATCAGAACCTTTTTTATGTTAAAAACATTCTTCAAACATTGCTTTGTGGAAATAGGTAACTGTCAAGAAAATTATCAATAACCATTTCACGCTATCGTTCTTCGTAGTAAGGTTCTCTCTTTATTTTGCTGCTTTTCTACATACTGTTCAATGCTTTATGATATTTTTATTGTTAAATTAGAAATATGGAAGTACAACTCGGATATTTTCCACTCCACTTCCGTTTCCAATCCCTACGAAGTAAATATAATATCTATGGTCATTGGGTCATTTTGTTGTGCCACACCTCCTCCACTCCATCCCCAGCCTACCCCCCCTTTTTTTGTAAAATTAATGAACTCTTCCATCATGTTTTGATCATTAAATTATAGAAACCTGTCGGTCAACTCCATAAGAAGTCACCCGTGTTTCTGGACCTTCCCTCGCTGGTAGTCAAAAAGAGTCACCGCTTGCGCGACAAAGCAAACCCTCCTCAACTGGCTACAGATCCAGCTACAGATCATGCTATTGATCCGGAATTATCACTGTTATTTGGAGGCGATGACTGAAACTGTATTGTATGCTGTATGCTATAGACATTATTCAGTTCTCTTGATCATAAATTATTTATTATAGTTTCGTGACAAATCTTTAACCATCAACAACAATGTTATTACAATCACGTACCTGCATGCTCATTATGATTAATGTGTTCTCAAAATGATTTTAATAAGCCATCGAAATTTATAATTCCTTATTTACGGATTTCATTCATGCTTTTCCAAATGAATCAATAAGTGTGTCAGACTTCCTGATACAGCTAATTATCATCATTGCCTTTAGAGAGGTGATCGTGCAATGCATGCATTAGCATTACATATACATGTAGCTATCTAGAAAAGACAACAGGAATTGTACATTAATAGCCAATTAATGCATGCATTTTATTAATAATGCATTTTGTAGCATAAATTAATTGCCATATACACATACTACTTGATGTATTGATCTTCGATCTGATATGCATATTGTCTACTGTTTTTATGTACTAGCTTGTTTACATGCATGCATTCTGCTGCATAATTATGGATAATAGACTAGCTGTGGTTTGGCAATGAAAACCAACAGCAACGCGTGCTGAATTTGAAATATGACGTAATAATAACTGGCAAAGGGTAATAATAATAAACTATTTTTTTTATTGGCTCAATAAGTTTCTAGTATAGCAGTATTGTTAATACTGATCAATGTCAGTTATTGCTTGTCTTTTCGTTGTTCCAGGAGTGGCTCATTTACAAAGTTGATGAGTTTCTCCATCTTGGCACACTCAGTTTCGTTGGTCCTGTTCTTTTCCTAAAGATAATATGCTGACTATAAACATGTAATATGTGTAATATGACATGCTTTTGTACCTTCAGTGCTTTCCTCAAGTTTGGTGATAGCTTCAGACTCAAAACTGTTCCTCTGTTATCACCAACCAGTATGATAGGATGAGAGAGGTTGAATGCTACATGAGTTAAACTGCATTTCTTCTTTAAGCTAACTGTAATGACCAAGCAAAAAAAATGTTTATAATCAGCAACAAATAGTAACAGCTTCGTACATACGTGTACATGTCTGCTTTAGCAAACCAAGCTAGGTGTACTGTATTGAGCTGTTGTTCAAATTAGTACACAATGAAATTATTATAACGTACATTAATTTTACTTGTATTGTAATTTGCTACATGTACATGTACAGTATGCTGCTGAGTGTATTGGTGTATTAAGCAATTAATATTTACCTGATTGGGAGGACAAGGGTTTGTATTTGTTGACAAACAAGTCATAGATGTATACCTGTAGTAATAACAAGCAATATGATGTAGTGTACAGCTGTAGCTGTATGCATTGTACATGTATTAATACAAAGAATAAGGAGATTGGGGGGGGGGGAAGGGGGGGAATAAAACCTAGGGCAATTTCTAAAGAAATCCAAAAATTATTGTAAAATTTTGAAATACATGATGCAGTGTGTGCATGTGTTTATACCATGTGTATTATACTAATGTTGCACTATACATGTATATGCACACATGTACTATACATGTACATGCATACATGTATATGTACGTACATGCGATTATTCTGGAGTACAGTGTAAATGTATTTGGATACACATTACCTTTCCATCTGCTGTGACAGCAGCAAATAGAGTAGCTATGTTTGGTGACCACGCAATATCACCCACAACACTGTTGAGATCATATGAAAACATCGGCTCACTATGGGGATAGTATAACAGCCATTATAGGATAGGGGTTCGTGTAATGTATTATAATTATGCGCAAGTGCAACTCCCTTGTGTTTGATTAATTTCTACATGTATGTGCCTATACGTTTTCAAGCTGTAGCTACAGTACGTACAAGTAAACATTTCTTTTAAATTACATGTACATGTACTCTCAAGATCAATCACATGCACAGTCAGGCCTGCAAGTAAATGGCAGATAAAGGCTTCTTAACAAACAAAGAAAGAATAATAGATTAAATGTACCTAGTGCATGCTTGTAATATCAACACTAATAGCAATGTCATACTTCTTAGTGTGATCCCATATCTTGACTGTCCAGTCAGCTCCACAAGAAGCGAACACTTTAGGATGAAATGGACTCCAACGTAAAGAATAAATAGCCAAATGATGAGCCTGTGTAGTGATGGGGTGATTATACACAGTACATACCAGTACTGTACACATGGTCTAGTAAGAATAGTATCACTCACATCAAATACATCAAGGTAATGGTCTTTATAAGCTTTGGAACACTTGTATATCCTTCCCTCTTCAGTACCCACTATGTATAAGTAGTCAGTATGTGGGCTGACACATAGAGCAGTACAGGAACCTGTAGGGAGTGAGCATAATATGTAGATTAGGATATAATCATTGTGCATACAGCGGTAGGTTACTGAATGCTTTATTCTTGGTTCCCTCAGGCCCATCAATGGCAGTATCAGGAATAGCTAGTTTCATTGTGTCTTCATATTGCAATTCATTCTACAGTGTTACAGGAACAATCATTGACTTTCTACATGTGCATGCATGCACTGTACATGAATTATAATAGTACTCTACCTTTACAATAGTCCAAGTGACCACTCTTCCATCTGATGCAACAGACATGAAATTCAAGTTGCCATCATAACTGTTCTTCTGCCAGGAAACCTACATTGTATAACTATATACATGTACGTACATGTATGTGTACACGTACGCATGCATTGTCGTATATAATAGGAAATTTTCAACGTAATAAAAATTTAGGAAACTGTCAGTCCTTCCTACGTTTTTGTTGCTAATTCTTAATTTCACCATGAACAGAGTTGGCAGATGAATACCCTTCATAAAATTTGTGTACCAAATTTTATGCAGTGAGACTTTTAGGGGTGTACAGGGTACACTGTACAATATACATGCATAATTATACAGATACATAAAAATTTCGTTCTGTTACATGTAACTTGAAAGGTCATCATTCTCAGCATTTCACCTACCAAAAATAAACCATCCTGTACATGTACTGTACATAGTGTACAAGTACATAATAATATATGTACATGTACACCTGTACAATGTAGCAGATAATTTTGATTTCTATTCAAAGACTATTCTCAATTACATGTACATAAAGTAATAAAAACAAGAATACATGCGTGTTTCCTGTATGTAGTGTACAGTACATGGATGTGCACTCTGTATGTAGTATAACTATAATAATATCTGTAATAACCTGCCACACAGGATCAGTATGTTTGCCAGTTTTAGGTGTTGAACGAAACACAGGTTCAGTTCCTTTCTTCTGAAGGTTATACACAGCTACTGTACCTGTGTATTAATGGATATAATAATTATTATTATACTAACATTTGTAATGAATATAGACTCACCATCATATAAACCAACAGCCAGTAGTGATGGATGTTCAGGATGAATGTCAAGACAAAGGACACCAACATTGATAGGGTAGATATATCTGTTAGTGGATATGATAGTAAATGGTGTACATATTGTATGTACAGATGGTTAGTATTACTCTGGAAAGGTTGGGTTCTTGAGTGAATGAAAGCATATCATGCCACCAACTTGGGATGTGAACTCATCTAACGATAAACAAAAATATAGTGTATAAAAACTATATTCTATGTACATGATTGTATAGAGTACTAAGGGCACATTTCCTGTGAAGCATGTATACAGCTAAGCGTAGCTTAATTTAACATTATTGTAATTGACTTCAGTTTATGAATAAAAAATGTGGGGTGTGGTCGCGTGATTCAATGGCTGAATTCTCAATCAACGGGTTGTCTTCAATGGCTTCAAACACTCTTGTACAGTACGTGCTGTATGTACATGTACATGCACACAAATACAGTAAACTAGCTCACATGATCCATGGCCAACTGCAAATAGATCCCAATATTTTCGATTCCATGAGAGAGCAGTAATGCCCATTTTCTTGGCCTTCTCATATCTGAACCTCCAAAGTGGTAACAAGCTTCCTTCATTCTCTTTAAATTCATCAGCAGGATCATCATAGTACTTAAAATCTAAAATACAAAATCAAACGGATCATTTAATGTATCCATTAGCTAATACATCATCCATTAGCATGATCCGTACACAACATATACATGTAGTACATGTACCTTGGGCTATCTCATCAAAAGTATTTTGATTGACCATTCTCTCCATAACTTTTGAAGATTTACCGATACGACTCACATCATCGCTCTACAATAATTATAAAAATAATATCAAATTAACTACAAGCGTACTACAATACAAGACCCCCAATTAAATGTACGTGTAGATAATAATATTGATTAAAAACTGGTTACAAAATGATGTACCTGTAGTTCAATGCCACTTGATTTCTTTGTTTCCTCTTTTCCTTTATCACCAACTGACTTTCCACCTTTCTTTTCCTTGGCTTTTTCTTGCTTAGCGATCTCCTCCAAATAAGCATCATAAATTTCCATCTATTAATAACACAGCTAGTCCATAATGTACATACATATGTCAACATACATATATGTACATACTGTACATATGTACACATGCAGTACATGTACATGCACATACATGTACTACTCTACATAACATATAATACATGCTATACCTGATTAGCAACAGCTGAGAAACTAATGAGTGGTGGTGGTTCAGTCATGGTTCCTCGTTCCTACAGTAATGTGATGTACATGTCCATTACCATTATTATGTACAAAACTGGGCCTCAGAAAACCCTCACAACATAATGCTATATGTGAAATATACATTGTATCATCATTATACTTGTACATGTACAATTGTACTGTACTACAGTCTGTTCACGTTGAAAAGTCCCATCCGGTATAATCCAGAAATGAGTAATGTTGCATGATGACGCTACATGTAAATGCATATTTGTGGTTTTATAATCGCTACATACATGTACATTGCATTCCTTCATTCTTAAACGTGTTAACAACTGATCTCCATTTTATCGATTTCTGTTGTTTTGGCAGCATTCTACAACTGTTTGAGTGACACTGAGGCCTTAAAATAGAGTTACATGTACGTAGCTCTTCGTTGATTGAACCTGTACTTGTATCAGAGGCTAAAAACAGGCTGAATCAGTATTGTTGGCGGCGGGTTCAAAGTATGGTTCATAGACCATCTTTTTCAAAGACCGTGTAGCTGATCGACTTATAAGTATTGCACTAAGTATGTGGAACTCTGGAGGAAAAGATGAGTGCTCGAAGAGCCCGTGTGCCTCGGCTTTCTGATGATAGTTTACACTTACTCCGGCTACGTCGACCAGATGCTTGTGCAGCTTCATATTATACATGTAGCTCTAATCACTATAATTATAATTATGTTTGCATGGTTAACTATTTAAACATGTAATTATTGTAAAAATGAAGAGAAAATATGAAGAAAGCAAGAGAAATTACAGTTGCTGAAATGTGTGGACACTATCATCAGTAGTTTAATCTAAATGAAATATTTGTGGTTTTTGGTATGCCCTACTATCTCCGCCATGTAAAACTTGCAAATTCCACTTTGCAAGTGATAAATCCTTTAATGGGATATATTGCTGAGATTACATCAAAGTGAGGATTGCAATGGTTTTGGAATTTTAACAATAGCATGTATAACTCCCGAGTTACATGTGTATTTCCAGTGGACTTTTCAGTGTAAACTGACAATAGCTGCTCTGCAAATATTTATGGAGACATTACGTTAGTACATGTGTGGACTAAATGGTCCATAGTAAAGTTAGAGTTGCTTGAAGGTGGACTTCTAGCTTATTTGCAATCAGTATATGCAGTAGACACAAGTGGACATGCACGGCCACTTGTGATTTTAAGAAAAAATTCATGTACATGTACACACGTACACATAATGTATGCATGTATATGTACATGTAGCAATATTAATAGCTACATGTATTATAATACCCTTGATGGATTGTTGTACGTTTGAGAAGCTCTTTCACTGAAGTTGAACTGATTACGAAGTTTGCCCTTTTTCCCAGATCCGCCCTGCAAAATTAGATTGCTAGTTACATTGTAAGAACACAGCTGATGACTAGTGTCCTGAATACTGTTGTCAATATACTATAATGCATGTACCTCTTTCTTTTCACCACTAGCACTACCTCCTTCGCCTTCATTTTCTTCATCTTCATTTTCTCCTCCATCTTCTTCTTCCTTTTCATCTTCTTCATCTGAATCTAATATATGAACATGAATAGTACACGTATGTATGTATGCACATATAAATAATTCACATGGGCTATGTACAATTATTGTACATGTATGTTATGGCTAAAGTCAGTGCTACAGAGTACGCAACGTAAAAATTCTGTTTTTATGTGAACCATTGCACTTCTGGTTATAATGTAGCCCATGTAAATCAGGCTTTAGTATGTACATGTAAAAACAGAATCAAAATACATGTACATGTATTGTACTATACATGTACATGTACATCTATATGTTTACATACATGCACAGTATACATACATGTATGTCACTAAACTTAAAACACAGTATGTGTGTAACCTTTTCAATTTGTACATGTACAGATCTATCCCAATAGAACATGATTTTTTTTTGAGTTTACCTACAAATCATTTTGCACATATGCAGTAGGTACATGTATTCCTTTAAGGTTTTAAAAAATCCCTAAGGTTACGATTTAGTGTTCGCTTAAATAGAAAAGAAAAATTGCAATGCGTGGGCGAGAATTATAAATTTCTATGTTGAAGAGCAGGAAAATGGTGGAGAGAAAGACCGAACGAAGTCTGCATCATTTTACTCACCAACAACTTACATATCTGGTGCAAAACGGCTATTTTGGATTCATTTGGATCATACACAGGGCGACCCTTCAAGTTTTTATAAATTGGTGTATGAGAAAAGCAGAAACACTCGTACAAAGTGTTGAGTACCGCCATTTTTCCCTCGACGATTGGCCAACTTCGCTGGATTTAACAAGGTTCCTAGTGTTTATCCGTTGATATTTCAATGACTTGCCCTCGGTATAGAGCTGTTTTAAGTATTTGTCATTCGGAAAATGGAAGGAGTCTTTTCTTGGAAGAGAAATTTAATGCGAGGTAATGAACTAGTCGCTTTTTTTATGGTGCCGGCTAAGGATGGTTTCATATAATCACAGCAAAATAATCAGTCAGTAAAAGTCTGAAGTTTAATAATTATTATTGTTTTCCTTCGTTTTGTAATTTTGTTGTTTTATGAAATGAATATTCATGAGCAAACAGTATACCGTAACCTTAAAAACATAGAATCACTAAAAAAATTTAGTGCCCTTACAGTAATACATGTACATGTTGTAGTTAATAGCTTGCCACGTACAATTCGATACATTTTAGTACTATGATACCTTCGAGTTTGTTCAGTTGTCTTTGTGCTTCATCAGATTCTTTATGCAATAAATTACTACAAGTATACAGACAATACCATTATGTACAAATAAAAGTACATGGTATAATGTACATGTGTATACCACAGTATATTTAAGGTTATACGGTACAACCTCCAATAGTGGACCCTCCAAAGAAGGGACGTAGTATAATACCGTAGGTCGGGATATTCTCGCGACTGCTAATTCTCGCGATTTTTTGGCATTATTTAATCAGTTATTAAATGTTTATACAGCTATATATACTGTACATGGCATAAGAATAGTATTGCAGCTGTATAAACACTTAATAACTGATTAAAAAATGCCAAAAATTCGCGAGAATTAGCAGTCGCGAGAATATCCCAATTCCCAACCTACGGTAATAAAAACCTCTCAACAAAGGACGGTTATGAGTACCCCAAATAGACCTCTTTAATAAATTTTGACCACCCAGGAGAGGATAACCTCTCTAAAAAGAACAAAGCACTTCAATTTACATGTATATACGGTCCCAAAGTGTCCTTTACTTGGAGGTTGCACTCTACACATGTACAGTAGCTAGAATAATGGAGGCTACATGTCCTTCAGATGTGTTCTTTTCCAGTTATAAAATATACTAGAAATAATAAACTGCATGCAGTTACATGTATGCATTATATATACATACAGATCATGCTAAAACAACACTTAATTTAGCGGTCAAACATGTACATTGGACATGCATGTTCTTTACTGAAATGTACTGCTGATCAGTATTGTATACATACTTTCGGTGTTAAGCCACATCAAACAGGTGCGACCATCACCCACGCAATTTTATACACACCCAACTCGGGGCAGAAAGCAATGGAAAAGAGTAGGGCGATCGTCTTATATCGAGCAAAAAAGTTTGAAACACTAACTTTAG
>JAYJLX010037353.1:0-14471 GCA_036873525.1 Chalinula nematifera | reverse complement strand
ATGTGTCACTGCGGCGTCAACGCATATGTATGTTTATGTAATTGGGTCCACAGGTATATCCAAGGGGAGGTTGGGCAGGGCATTTGTTCATGTAATTGGGTCCACAGGTATAGCCAAGGGAGGTATAGACTGGGGTTAGCCCAGGTAAGTCATTGATCGATGTGTCACTGCGGCGTCAACGCATATGTATGTTTATGTAATTGGGTCCACAGGTATATCCAAGGGGAGGTTGGGCAAGGCATTTGTTCATGTAATTGGGTCCACAGGTATAGCCAAGGGAGGTATAGACTGGGGTTAGCCCAGGTAAGTCAGTGGTCGATGTGTCACTGTGTCGTCAACGCATATGTATGTTTATGTAATTGGGTCCACAGGTAGCCAAGGGGAGGTAGAGACTGGCGTTAACCCATTACTACCACCGCTTGCGAAGAGGGAGGTTAGGCGAGGCAGTATATTATATTATTCTGTAGGTGGCCAGGAGAATGTGGAGTATGGGCTAAACCCACAACTGCAATCTCTGATGGTGAAGAGGAATCGTGTTTATCAGCTTAGCAATTAATCTAATGATTTTATTTGCTTTATTTTGAGCATTCTTTTTTAGTAACAATCATCAACCTATTTTGTAGGGTTCATTTTGAGCAATCGTTCTTTATAATATCCATTAGCCTATTTCATAGGCTTCATTTTAAGTATTCATTCTTCGTAACGTCCATTGGCCTATTTTTTAAGGTTTGTTTTGTGCATTAGTTCTTTATAACAACAATTAGTCTACATTATTTTGTAGACTTCACTTTGAGCATTCGTTCTTGTAACAACTAACAGCCTATCTTATGCTTCATTTTGAGTAATAGTGACCATCAGCCTGTTTTATAGGCTTCATTTGAGCATTCATTCCTTACAACGTTAACAGCCATCAGCCTTTTTTTGGCTTGATCTGAGCATTAGTTCTTTTTAACGATCATCAGCCTATTTTATAGACTTCATTTTGGTCATTTCTTCTTTGTAACAACCTCTTTTTGTAGGCTATGGAGGGTTTACGTGTAATCAGTGCCATGGTACAGATTCCACAAGCAGCAGAAGAAGGTACATGTAATAGAAGCAATGACCCATTAGAAGGTGGTAATGTATAAGGTAAGCCTCGCCCTTTGGAAGTAAGTCGTTTGCCAATGCGACGATTAGTTCATGTAATTGGGTCCACAGGTAGCCAAGGAGAGGTAGAGACTGGGGTTAACTCATAATTACCTCGGCTTGCGAAGGGGGAGGTTAGGCGAGGCAGTATATTGTATAATTCTGTAGGTGGTCAGGAGAATGTGGAGTCTAGGGTAAACCCACAACTGCAATCTCTGAGGGCAAGGAGGAATTGAGTTTATCAGGGGAGCAATTAGCCTATTTCATAGGCTTCATTTTGAGCATGTGTTCTTTATAATGTCCATCAGCCTGTTTTCTAGGCTTTGTTTTTAAGCGTTCGTTCTTTATAACAACCATTGGCCTATTTTGTAGGCTTCATTTTGAGCATTCATTCTTTTTAGCAACCAACAGTTTATCTTGTGGTTCGTTTTGAGATTTTGTTCTTAATTGCTACCATCAGCATAATTTATAGGCTTCAGTTTGAGCATTTGTTCTTTATAACAGCTTTTAGCTTATTTTTGGCTTACATTAGTTAGAGCTAGGCAATATATCGTTATTATTGTTCCACCGCAATATTTTTTTTTTATTATGAAGACTTGCTCCAAGAAGATATTATTGTTTCAAGATATTTATCAGGTGTAAGCTTTTTTTAAACCAAATGAAATGAGGTTTTTTTTTTCGAAATACCAAATTTAGAACAATTAATGCAGTATCTTATAAAGTTATAATAGTCAAAACAGAAGTTTCAAAGTCTTAAAACTATGTAAAATGCCAAAAAAAAAACGCTACGATTTTTATAGCAGCCATGAGCCTGTTCTATAGGCTTCGTTTTGAGCATTTGTTTTTTTGTACCAACCATTAGCCTACGTTAAACGGCTTCATTTTGAGTTATCACTCCTTGTAAAGCCTAGTTCATAATATTGAACACACTGGAAATTTCAGAATATTTTTTGTAATCTTGACGCAGACGAGACAGCAGATTAAAACAATTTCAATTCCAGCGTCTTGCGCAACATTCTAGCGTCATTGTGAACCAGGCATTCAATTTATCAGCATATATTGTACATGAGCATTCGTTTTTTTTTATAACAGCCGTTAGCCCATCCTAGGGTTTGTTTTGAAGTTTATAAGGACCATCAGCCTATTTTTATGGGTTTCAATTTGAGCATTCATTCTTTTAGCAACCATTAGCCTATATGAGCCTTCGTTTCGAGCATTCCTTTATAGTGGAAAGGAATCAGGTTAGCAATTAGCCTATTTTGGTAGGCTTTCTTTTGAGCATTCGTTCTTTTTAACCATCAGCTAGGCTTCGTTTGGAGCATTCTTTCTTTATGACAACCATTACCCTATCTTATAATTCTTTGTTTATGAGCATTCATTTTTAACTACAATGTACAACTACCATTATCCTATCTTAGACTTTGTTTTGAGCGGTAGTTCTTTCTTTCTTTATAGGAACCATCATCTTATCTAAGGCTTCAGTTTGAGCATTTGTTCTTTATAAGAATCATCATCCTATTTTAGGCTTCGTTATGAGCATTCGTTCTCCATGACAATTGACAACCATCAATAGTGATAATATCACGATATTCCTTGTTCTAAGCCGTTTGTACTTGTCGTTTATACTATCATGATAGCTGATTATCGTGATATCATGATCGTGATAGTAAATTTATATCGTGAATTCGTGATATTGTCACTATCGATATTATCGCCCAGGCCTACTTCAAACTGTCAGTAAAGCTCAACCGAATGGTTTTCTTAGCAAAGTACATGTAGCATTTATTTTGAATAGGCCTCATTTATTCCAACCATATACAGGAATGTAACTGTACCTAAAATTAAAAAAATAAAGGCAAACAGAAACAAACAAATGTAATTTGAGCAATTTTACAATTTTTTTCCCGTACTCTGATGAAGCTGAAAATCTATATACAAGGATGTTACTAACCCTACATGTACCTCATTCTATTAGCTGAGGCAAACCTTTGCATTTATTAGAAGATATACAAGAAAGATTGTTTCGAGCAAGTTTTTGACTCGTCCTGACATGAACATTCTAAGCCACAGCTATTTTATTCAGTGGTATTAACTTTTCCACAGCTGATAGTTGTTAGAAACACCTTTGTGGAGTCCAGTTGTCCTGTTAATACCATTTAATAGCAACCGGTAAAAGGTTGTATACTTTGTTGAAGTTAAATGCTCAAGAGAACAATGAGGGGCCATTTTTCCCTATCTTAATGCATTGCTAATTTTGCACTTGCACAGAACATGGATGCGGTTGCAGCTGGAAAATACAACATTAAAAAGATGTTATTGATAGCTGCTCAACAAACCATGACTAGATTGACTACTTGTCTCAGGTACATGTATTGAGTTGCCTGTGTCATTTTGAGTATTTATTCCTTAACGACCATTAGCCGTTTTTAGTAGGCTTCCTTTTAAGGATTCGTTTTTTTATAATAACCATTAGCCTATTTTGTAGGCTTATTTTGAGCATTTATTTTTAAAGCATCCATGAGCCTATTTGATAGGCTTTGTATTGAGCATTTGTTCTGCAAACAACTACCGTATAGCCAGAAATATTTTTTGGCAAAAAATTGTGTGCTAAAATTTACAATTGGCGGATTTTAATTTGCTAATTAGCTTTGCACTTGTGCACGTAAATGTTTGTGACGCGTTTTTGCCAAATTAATTGTGTTTTCCCATTTATTTGCAAATTGCAAAATTAAAATTCCTCGCAATTATCTCCGGCTATGCGGTATCAGCTTATATTACAGGCTTTGTTTTGAGCATTTGTTTCGTCTGTATAATGACCATCAGTCTATTAAGTCTTGTAGTATTACTCCAAGTTCTTTTTTGCCGTCTTGTCGGTGTAGGGTTGTGTTACGTTGTTATGAAAGCTTTATGGAATGTGGTATCGGCTCTTTGATCTATTCTGTATTGATAATTTCTGAGTGCAAAGTGTCTATAGCAACCATTAGCCTATTTTCTAAGCTTCGTTTTGAGCATTCCTTTTTATTTTTAACAGCTAACAGCCTATCTTGGCTTGATTTGAGCATTCATTTTTTATAGCAGCTATATGAGCCTATTTTATTGGCTTCGTTTCGAGCAGCCATTCTCCTATTTTAGGGACTTCTTTTGAACATTCGTTGTTTATTGCAACCATCAGCCTATCTTAGGCTTCATTTCGAGCATTTTTTTTATAACAACCATTAGTGTATCTTGTTTTGAGCATTCGTTAAAGGATTAGCCTATTTTAAATGTTTCATTTTGAGCATTCTTTCTTTATAACAGCCATCAGCCTATCTTGGCTTGAGTTAAGCATTTATTCTTTCACAGGCTACTTAATACCTTAGACAAGTAGTGTTGGCTTGTTGAACATCTTATTAGTAAAATCTTTTTGAAGTTACAATTACCCAGCTGTAACCGCGCCCACGTTTCGTGCATGTGCACAAATTGATGATGTATTAAGATAGTGAAAGATGGCCTCTCATTTTTGTTTCGAGCTTTTGACTTTGACAAAGTTCACAACTGTTTTCAGTCGGTATTAATTTGTATTAATACAAATACATACACACGGAATTCATAGAGACTTTCCTAATAACTATCATCGTTGAATAAGATAGTACTACTGAGAAGTTATGGATTGAAACGTTCATGTTAGACACCCTAAAAACAAGGCCGTTTTTTGCAGATGGAGTCCAGAATACCTTGCAAATACAATTCCAAGTGGCAGAAAATGGTATTTAAATCACTTGAAGTCGATTTATCTTCAATTTTGTCACTACACCAGGAGATTCAAGTTTAATTAGCTATTTTTATACTTGTGGTTGGTTTAAGTAAGCTTTAGTCTGCATTTTATATACGAGAAAACATGAATGTAGTAGCTTTACTGACACTTCAAAGTTGCCCTTAATTTTTGCTTTTAATTTTCGTCTTTGTGGGGCAGTCCCGGGTATTTAATCACCTGTATCATAGATAATAGATTAATAATACTGAGGGGATTGGAAACTGCGTGGGCGTCCAATGGTTAAGGTATAGGAATTTCAAGTTGCACTTCCCGCGCGTTATCATGAAGGATACAATGGATAAGCGCAAAAGAAAGCGAAGAAAGTGAGTTCTTTTAAACGCCCGTTATTAAGAGATACCAAGTGTATGGTTAAGCGTTGTTATGACTAAATGAATGCTAAACTTTTGTTTTACATAAACCGCAAGTTCCTCAAGATTGGAAGTGCTCCTAACCTACACTTTTGTGAACGAACTTGCGGCCTGTACCCATACTAAGTTTTGTACCTTTTTTGGCTTAACTATTGTTTGTGTCTTCAGAAAGGGTTCAAAGAACTGTGGGAAGTATAATTTTTTTTTGCATCGAGCGAAAGAAATTTTCGTAAATGCCTTACAGCTGAAATGACGTATTTAGCAGAATATTGGTGTGTGTAAAGTTTTTGTACCTTTTTTGAAGCAATGGAAAGGGACACAGTGCTAACATATTTATTTTGCATTGAATTTTTTAACAGGCCTAAAAACGCTTTATTCATCCATGATTCAACAATTCCTTACTCCATGTCTCCATAAAAGTCGCCATTGCCCATTCGACAAACAGTGAAATTTCGAGTAATTAGCAATTAGAGTAATTACAGTCACAACTTAATTTGTTATGACACCCACGCAGTTTCCAATCCCTTCAGTATTATTAATCTATTATTTATGCCTGTAACAACCATGAGCCTATTTTATAGACTTTATTTTGAGCATTTGTTCTTTTTAACAAGCTTGAACCTATTTTATGGGCTTTTTTTTTTAGCATTTTTTTAAAAAAAAATTTTAAAACAATCATCGCCTATCTTAGGCTTCATTGTAAGTATTTGTTCTTTTTAAACACCATCAGCCTACGCAGGTAAATTAAAACCTGAAGCAACGCCCACTTGTAGCAAAATTGAGAAAATCGAAGCTGACTTTGCAATGTCATGAGATCTCACCTATAAATCATAGACTTCTTTTAGTAAGTTGCATTAAGAAGTTTAAAGCTTAAAAAATTTGGGAAAACATTTTATATTTCAAGCAAAAAAGCAAAATTAGATTCCATCTCACTTATGGTGCTCTACAGAGTCCTTAAGTATGTAACTAATAAAAAGTATCAAATGTGCCTTTTCGTATAGCACATAATTTTAAAGATATATTGAAAAATTAACTTATCACAAATAGTCAAAACTGATGATCCAATGAAGAACTCGAAATAAAGACTAGATAATGTAAGGCACATTTGGTAGCTTTTAATTTGTTACCTTAGGAGTCCACAAAAAGCCACATGCCATGAGTAAGACCACGTCCTAAACTACTTTTTGCTCACAGTTTTTCACTACTCGTCCATGTTTTAGCTTGTAATTAACGACATTTATGTACATAACCACACAATTACTTAATCTAAATTGTACTCTCTAATGTTTAAGCTTATTAAGTCATGTTGACACAGCTTGTAAATTTTGCTCTTAGCGGTAGATAACGTGTGCAACAGAGTGTGAAATTTTTAACTGAACTTAACTTGTCTATGTATTTTATAGACTTCATTTTGAGCATTCGTTGGTTGTAACAACCATGAGCCTACGTGTATCGTAGGCTTCATTTTCAGTACTCGTTCTTTGTAACGACCATCAGTTTATTTATAGGCTTCGTTTTGAGTATTCGTTATCTGTAACAACCACTAGCCTATTTTGTAGGCTTTGTTTTGAGCATTCATGCTTTACTCATATAACAATCATTAGCCTTCATATCTTAAGCTGGATTTACAATATGACGCTACAGCACAATGTTGTGTAGGCAATTTGACCTCAGATAGTTAAGTCTCGAAACCACACCCACTTGCAGTTAAAAGGCACGTATTCATTATTCGTGATTTCCCATAATTAGAATTAGATTATATACGGCCTGGGGGACAGCGCGTTAATTGGAATACGGCAATCCCATGTATTGCAATGATTTTTTTTTTGTCAACTTTGTACTTGTTTTCTGGAGTCTATACGAATGTTGGAAATCGCTTCAAACTTTAAAGATACAACAAACAGGGTATTTTCTATTGATATAAAGGCTAAAATTTCACTCACTCGATAAGTGTGTCTACCGTACGTGTCGTAATTTTCGTGGTGGTAAAGTTTCGTGTTTTCGGGGAAAGATCGTCAAAAGCTAATTTTCGTTGTATGAAATTTCGTGTTATACGTGCACGTGCACGTCTCTTATATACGTAAGTGTAAGGAATGGGTTAAGAATTAAATTTCGTGGATTTTCGAGGTCACGAAATTAACGAAAATTAATACACCACAAAAATTACGACGTGTACGGTAGTTGATAACAGAATTTTTTAGCTTTGTTTCATACCTGTAGGATGTATCCTTCCGCTTTTGAGATGATTTCACCTACCAATTGTGAAATAAAATTGACAAGTGAAATCACTTTAGACTGGAAATATACATCCTGCAGGTAGTGAAGCAATGCTAAAAAGTTGTTTTTACTATACACGCTTATCACGCGAGTGTTATTCTAAATTTTTTTTTAGCTTAGTATGTTATAAAGAATACCTTGTTTGTTGCATCTTTAAAGTTTGAAGCGATTTCAAACATCCGTAGACTCCAGAAAACGAGTACAAAGTTGCCAAAAAAATCATTGCAATACATGGGATTGCCGTATTCCAATTAACGTGCTGTCTACCACACCGTATATAATTTAATTCTAATTACTGGAAATCACAAATAATGAATACGTGCCATTGAGAAAATGGAGTTACAGTATCAACATCTGACATGCGAATCATATACTTGTCTAGCAAGCTACAACAAGAAGTATTATAAAGCTTAACAAACCTGTAAGCATTTTTTAATCGCTCATAGCTTCTTTGATGTGAGAGTACAGCAAAAATTTATCGATCGACAAGAAGTTGGAGTTTTAGATGCAATCTTGAATGGGGCTCTGCAGAGTCCTTAGGTAAGGTACTAAAATGTATCAAATTAATGTGGCTCTTCGTATCGTACATGGTTTTGGTGTAATATAGGGAAAACAACTTTTTGCGACCAGTCAAAACTGACGGACCAATGAATAACTCCAAAACAAGACTAGATATTGTAAGCCACATCTCACAGTTTAATTTGTTATCTTAGGTGTCCACGAAAAACCACATGCCATGATTAAGACTGCGTCCTGAACTCCTACTTTTGCTCAAAGTTTTGCACTATTCGTCCATGTTTCTAGCTTGTAATTAATGATGTTTTACAGACACTACGGTATGATTACATAATCTAAACTGTACTCTGTAATTTTTATGGTTATCGTGTCATGTTGACACAGTTTGTAAATTCCTCTCTTATCAGTAGATAACGTGTGCAACAGAGCATGAATTTTTTTAAATGGACTTAACTTGCCTTTAGGCTTCGTTTTGAGCATTCGTTTTTTTCTAACAACCATCAGCCTATTTTGTAGGCTAGGAAGGATTGAGTGAAATCGGTGCCACAGTTCAGAATCCACAAGCAGCCTGCAGCAGAAGGAAATAGAAGTAATGATTCACAAGAAGATTAAGGAATGTGGAGATCGACCTCACCGTCTGGTGGTAAGTCATTCGCCAATGCAGAATACTGTAGTAGACAAAAAAAAGTTAACGTTTCGTAAAACGACCGTTTTTATGATGGAATGAAGATTGAACTGTGGTCCCCCTTTTTAGTATAGTACATTCAGCTGTCATAATTCTTTGTTGCAACTTTTATTCTTCAATATAGTATAACTGCAACAGAGAATTATGACAGCTGGATAGTACTGTACTATAAAGGGGGACCACCGTTCAATCTTCGTTCCACCGTAAAAACGGCCGTTTTTATAAACGAAACGTTAACTTTTTTTTTGGCCTCTACTGTATGTATAACATAGCAATATTCAATCACATTGTTGTACTGTATCAGTGAAAATTTTCGTGAGTCCCTTTTAACCTTGACCCGTGAAAATTTAGCACCATGCATGTTTGGCCATGTTTGCATCAAAAAAATGAAAAAAACCTAGAAAATTTTACACATGAAAAATTTTACTCATCAAAATTTCTACAGATACGGTGGTAGTAGCTTAGATAGTAGGGAAGGGATACTGCTGTCAGTGTTCATGCTTAGCTATTTATTTCAACCCTTTAACGCCCATTGACATTGTTTGGCATCAGAGGAGGTTGGTCACGCGTCATAATGATGCTTTCCAAACTCCAACCTACGTGCTCGCGTCCAGTCTACGAGGAAAAGTACAAGAAAACTGCTTTTTCAGTGTGTGCTACCTCATACAATTGCAGACACAGGATTTTACAACATAGGTAGTTATAGTAACTATGCATAAGTATACTGGTCAAGTTTTAGACGGCTACTATGCAAAACGGGCTCTACAGTGGCTTAAGAAATCTGCACTGGTTGTAGACCTACTGTAGGTGTACTCTTAAGCACTTTACTCAATAACCGTGCATGCAAATACAATTAATGAATTTTTTTATATAAGCCTATTGGTTCTTCTTGATTATGCTGCAAAACACTGCAGAAGCAAGAGAATAGTAGTTGGTGCAATATTTTGCTTGAGAGCTCTGCTGTAAGTGATAACCCAAATGAAACGATTGCGTATGCTTCTTCAACAACATAAATTCTTACCCTAGTTGTAGTATATCAGCATTGTCAACTAGTCAAATTCCAAGAAATATGAAGCATGGCTGATTTTCAAGAAATACCAGCAGCGGCCCAGCATCTCTGCCATCTTGGAACATCGTATCTGGTCACGTGATTGATGACGCATGACCAATCTCCTCTGGTTTGGCATCATGTTTATTGACAATAAGTAGTTTAGCGTGTTGCTCTTCTCTCCCATGTAGCAATGACTATGAGGCTTGACAAAGGTGTTTAAAGGCTTAATAGAGTGTGTACATGTATACCTAGTTGGGAAGCTGTAGCAGTCACAAGAACAAAGTTGCAAATGTTTAGAACATAATTGTCGATTGATAATAGAAATCTGCAAAGACCAGTTGCTGTTGAGCATGGGTATCTGTACATGTAGCTGTAGCATAGAGTTTAAGGAGGTTGCAAGCGATTTGGTTCGACGGTCAAGTAGTCTCGATTGACGATTAAGATTTTCTTGTAGACAAATGGTGGAAGCACTGTAACGTTCTTTTACGTGAAGTTTATCTTCTAAAGCTCGAGATTCTAGCTCTAGTATGTCGTATTAAACTATGTGTCAAGTTTAGAACATCTAGCAAAAGGTATAAGAAAGGCCACATTTACACAGCAACGGTTAACTCGAACCCGGTGTAATTTGCATTGTTTTTACACCGTTTTCAATGCATTTACACAGCTGCGTTTTGATTGAAATAACTTTTTAAGTATTTTATTAATACCATAATGCAGTAATAATTTTAATTAATAACTTGTAAAATGGAGAAGGCAGGTATACTGTATAGGGCATATATTTTGAGGCCCCGCAAATTTCACGAAAATGGTGAAAATCCATATTCACGGATTTAACCTTCACGAATCACATGGAATAAACACACGGTCATGGCAGCATTACAATTTTGTGGGTTTATAGTTCACGAATTTACAAAAACCGCGAAATTAGCAAAATTTATGCCCCACAAACAATATGCCCTATACGGTATTTATTGACTGATATATTACTAGGATTTAGATTTCTGTGTTTCGGTTTTAGCCGTTTACACAGAAGTGGTAAAATATGTATCGTTTTCTGAAGTCTCCACCTTGGAAGCCATTTTCGTTATCATAGCATTTTCGCACGTTTCTGTGTAAATGGAAAGTGCAAACGCATACAAAAGAACATGTATTCGTTTTTGCTTGAAAACGTAGTTGTGTAAATGTGGCCAAAGTTGCATTCTTTGTTGTTGAAGCTTTTTTATAAAATTTACGACAAAAAGTGTCAATTAATTGAGTGTAATTAATGTTTTTCTGAAAAAGGTTATTAAATGCTCACAATGCAGTGCACCTATACTTAAAATGTAGATACAGGAGATCAAATTTTGGTGATATACATTGTAACAGTATATTTAACCCTTTCACCGACACGTCATTTACGCCCACTCAATTAATTGACACTTCTAATTCTGAATTTTGCAAAAAGCTTTTGCAATAAAGACTGCAACTTTCTTACACTTTATGCTAGATGTTTTAAACTTGATACACAGTTTCATAGGACATATTAGAGCTGGAATACCAAGTTTAGTGAGATAACTACCACGTAAACATAAGTTACAGCACTACGGAAATCTTGTTCATCGATTGCGACTACTCGACGGTTGGAGAACACTGCTTGCAACTTCCTTAGTTTATGCTACAGCTGCAAAAGTTGATATTTATGCTCAGCAGACATAGTACAGCAAGTAAATCAAGTTTTAGAAAGAAGGCTAGTGTAAAACTCAAGTTACGCTAGCTTTTGCAGCAACCGGACTTGGCGAATTTCGATTGTTTTTTATCGTCAATCGACGGTCACATTTCAAACATTTGTAACTTTGCTCTCGCAACTGCTATAGTTTTGTAACTTGATATTGATACTCTATAAAGCCTTATTAAGATCTCTATTAAGTTTTATAGTAGTATTTTACATGGGAGAGGAGACGCAACGAGTTAAAGCAGCCATTGTCAATAACGCATCACATGCACGACACCAAACAGCGACTTTGACCACGAAATGGTTAAGGCCCTATAGTTATGCATGTACATGTACACTAATCACATAACCATTTTAGTGTGGTTTTACTTTCATAATTTTGTAAATTGTATAGCAGAAAAGAAACAAAAGCAGAAACTTTGTTAATGTTCAGTCAGGATATTTCTTTCCCTTGAAATTTTCAAAACTCCTAAAAAATTGCTTCTTGTAAAGCACTAGTTTTGCACAATGTCTTCAAAATGTTATGGCATTAGGTATGCCGGTTTCTACAATTCTGAGTTATATTACATACTGATACTGGTTTTTAGGTTATTTTTCTCAGCAATAAATGCTGATAAGGATCTGGCGGATCCCGTGCTACATTACATAGTCATGAAAATCAAAAATTTTAAATAGTTTATAGTATTATAGTAATTCTCCGTACGTAGTTGTAATTTGCCATTATGCACTCACATGCATTATTGTACCAACTGCAATTTCTGCCCATTATGTGGCACCTGGATAATGCTAATATGGCCTAAGCATTTTTGAATTGTGCTTATTTTTAACTTTTTTTTGTTACATGTCTTGCTCAAGCAATAATCAAGATTAGGGCCTGAACAAATCTTTGAAAATTCGAACATTCGTTGGAGCATTAGAATGTTTGTTTGGTTGTTTACTTTGCAGATATATCTTTTTGAGATAAAAATAGGAACATTTTTGCTCCAAATCAAGCCATTTGTGCGCCAATAAGCCTTAGAGGAAACGTTGAAAATAGCGTAAAGTTGCTCTAAGATTAGTATTAGCCTTGTTTACAGTTTACATTTACAATTTGTTTTGCATGCATTTCAATTTCTGTGTACCTAAAATCAATTAAATGTTCGTTTATGCTTTCTACCAAACATTCAAATGTTGAAAAATGGCATTCATTCAGCCCCTAGTCAAGATGATTTTTGTAGTGCTTTGATTGCAGTTGTATACCAATTATTGTAGAAATGATGTTTTTGTTCTGTTTTAATAGGGAGGAGAAAATTCGCTACTCGTAGAGCTTCATGTAGATTCCCTGAGATAACTGGACAGTGAGTGATTAAGTGACAAATATTATACATTGACTTTTATTTTAGTATTATGCCACCTATAAGAATATTTTGCATAAAAAAATTGTGATGTTGAAAAGCTATTATTCATTTAAAAGATGCTATAACAATCAAAAATTTCACTATTTGTACCTTTCTTAATCTCACACACACTTCCATTGCCTAATATATGTATATTAGTACACCTTCCCAATAGAACGCCTCCTAACATCTTTATTAATTGTTAGGTTGATAGTGAGATATGCAACAGTCTAATAGCACTTGATCAGGGATGGTGCATGGATACTGATGATGCACCTCAAGAGGTAGACCTCAGAATAGGTATGAAAATGGTGAAGTAGTTCATCTTATAATTTTTCAATTTTGTTTCTACTGAGTACAAAACATGCCTGTTACGGAGTCACAAAACACTAAAAAAATGTCTTGTTTTTCTTTCTAAAAGTGTGTTTAGGTCACCAAAATTCTGAATGCACATGCACACAAAGAATAGCCAGAATTATGAGCAGTACCTTTTTGTTAGTCTTAAATAAAAATAATTATAGTGGAACGTGTCATGTCAAGAAATTAGCTGTCATATGCCTCCGGAATTTTCAAATTAATTTGAATTTTATAAAATTATTAATAATGTATGTAAAAGAGTAGGACATTTGCGTTTACTTATTCATAACTTTAAAAATATGTTTATTACTGAAGTCCACATATGAATCCATAAATTTCAACCTTTCCTCTTTCGTTTGATATTAAGTTTCAAAAGAATTCCAAGAAGTTGGCCAATGTTGTTTCATTGCATAAAGATTTGAAGTCGCTCCCATAGTTAAGAGTAGGAGCGATCAAAAAATTACAATCAAAATATCGTTTGTACAGCTATATCTTCAAGCATAAAGCAGCGTCAACATTTCCACGACCGGTTTCTTATAGTTTTGAACCTATTCTATCCATTGGTGCTTCTTCCAAGACTGTCAAACGAACTTCTATAGTGTCAAATCCATCAAACAAAACTTTTCACCCACAAAGAAAGTCGAGCACGGCAACTTTATCGCGTCGTTTTTTGTCACAAGCCAACAGAACTGGCCATCTTTTTGGACCAGGAGGAACTTGTAATTTTTATCCCTCGCGCCAGTGAAGCCATAGCAAGGGATACGGTAATGGGTCTGTGAGTTCGTTCGTTTGTTCGTTCGTTAGTTAGCAGATTAAAACTATGGTAATTTTAATACTCATGTACGCATGCTCAGTCCTTTGATCTCATACTGTACATCCAACGTGCTTCATGGCCCACGCAGCCTAATTGATTTCGATCGACGACGGTGAAACTACTGATGAATACTGAGAGTACGAGGGATGGTTTACGCTTGGTTGTAGGGGCCCTGGGGAGCAGGAGAGGTCTCGAGGTTCATCTTTAGTCATATCTCTACTTGGATCGTGTGGCAAATGTAAGTGCTTGAGTTTATTTTTTTTTCTATCAAAACGACCAGCTTTTGTATCTAAATCTGTATCGGGATTTATTGATATATATACAAGTTTTAGAGTATATTCACTGTGTGATAAGAATAACAATTAAGAGCAACAAATGCTGAAATTCGAATTGTTTCA
>JAYJLX010037342.1:0-11191 GCA_036873525.1 Chalinula nematifera | reverse complement strand
TGAGTACTTTGCCTTGGTTGTTGTGTTAATACCGAGTGTGGTTGGTGTTGTGGTGTCACTTGGTTTCGATCATTGCTCGTAGTATCCTTAGTTTTCGTTTGAGTACTTTGCCTTGGTTGTTGTGTTAATACCGAGTGTGGTCGGTGTTGTGGTGCCACTCGACTGTCACATTGATCAATATCAGGAGCTGGTGCAATTTTTCTTGGTGGTTTGAAGCAGCATGTTGAGCAACATGGTGTCATAGCACGCTCTACATCTTGTGGCCTTGCTTCTCTATTTTTTCTACTGCCTACAATTAGTATGGCAAAGATCACACAAATTATTAGGAAAGCAGCAACACTAACTACAAGCACTGGGAGAATGCTCAGAACATCCATTGTTTTTAAGTGTAATGATAGCTGATGCAAGAGCTGTGGTTTTGAATATATTCATTACATAAAAAGATCAGCATTTATTAGAAATTAAAAATTATTCATTTCTTATTGGGAAATCTTGAAGCGGGGTGTGTGTACATGTATTATTTAAAATAGTATGACCATGCATGAACTCATTGATCATGTGATAGTGTAGTTAATTAGGTATAATTATTAAGGATTATTTTATTATAATCTATCGTAATGCTAATAATAAAAAAAAATTGATACTTCATATTAGAAATTAATTGAATTCATTATAGTATTCATGTGTACAGTATACTAGCAATACATAGGTACTGCAGCAAATGCATTGAATCCATAATATTGAGGTTGCTATAATCCACTCATTAATGTACATGTATATAGTTTTGTGGATGCAAGATATAGGTGGCAGTTGAAAGCATTATAGATGCATTGAAGTGGACGTGCATGCTAATGATTCTAAATAACTATTTTTTCCACTGCCATCAAAGACCATCGCTACTGTTTGTGTTTAAAAATGGGAATAAATTTATTATTAATTAAGATTTTTTTTGTTGTTGGACGCCATTTTTTTTGGCCACACCCTTCAGTTGAGCACATGTTGTAAAATTTGCCTATGGTTATGAACATATCCTCTAGCTCTGATATCTGCTTGGACTGTTGGGACCTCTGTTCCAAGCTGTTGGCCTAGTGATGGTGAGGTTTTTTTCACTGTGGCTTCTTAGTCTGCTCTACCAGTTTACTACATGTTTTAAAGTTTTTACTCAGTTCAGTTGGCTGTTAAACTGTGAGAATGTTGACTGAAGTGGAATTTATACATATAATGTACATGTATATTATGTAGGCTGTTGTATAAATGCCTTGTATGTGTGGGTGTAAGTACTGCTCAGTGTGTGCCAGAGTGTAAGAATCTGACGTTTTAATATTGCTATATATAGTGTGGACTTACTGTTGTGATAGAAGCTTTGTGTTGTCAATTTATGTTTGGATGAAGTGTATCTATACATGTATGACCGGAAGAGTTCAGCATTAATTTTAATTTATTATAATTATTGTTATCTTCCAATTAATTAACTTTTATTTGAATTTATTCAAAAAAAAAAAACAACCATACGTACATACAAAATAAAATTTACAATTCACAAAATAACCAATTAACGTAATATGTGCTTATTTAGGACCGTTTCATTATAGTTTCATATGCTAGCTTCCTTTACGGCATTCAAATATTTTAAAGTGTTTCGATTTATTTCGGGACCATATTTAAGCTTATTAAGGGATTCCCATATTTCAAGCATGAAGCCATTGCTGTAAAGGTTAACTAGGCCTTCAAAATTTTTCATTTCTTCTCTTCGATTTTTTTTATATATGTGTCCAATGTAAATTGTGATTTCATTGTTCTTTCGGCTTCCAAAGTATTCAAGTAATTTTTCAGAACATTCGTAACAAGGGGAACTTCCAATCCAAAACTCTTTTATCTCATCTTTGGGATTATCATTCATATCCATAAAAATTTCTTCTACATGGATCTCTGGGTCCTTAGTGCTTCGATACAGCTTTCCCTGTTCACTGAGTAAGTGAGTAATTCCTATTTCTCCAGCTGCTATGGGAGCCACTTCCTCCTCAGTGTACACATCTGGTTCTTTGTCTGGGTGTAGACGTGCTTCATCTTCTGTACATTTTAAGTATTCTTCCAAATGTTTTTCATATTTGGTGTATCGTTTACTACTAAGACGTTCCCATACTTTAAGTTTGAATCCTTCTTTCAACAATTCTTTCAATCCCTGTCGATCTTCAGAGGAATAATTAAAAACTAGACCTAAATATATGGTTGGTTTATGACGAAAATGTTCAAATTCATTTATCAGATATTGTGAGTCATTTCTGTTTGGTGCTGTTGTAATCCAGAGGAATCGTTGATTGGTATGGACTACATGTTTATAGATTTCTTCTATTTTATATTCCTTGCAGTTGAGAAGAATAACAGTACTAGTATCTCTATAATTGAAGTGATTTGCTATACTGTTTGCAAATTCTTTTTCATGCCTTGTTGGCTCACTTAGTGTTGGTGGATTATGTGGTACTGGGGGTAATTTGAACGGTAATGATTTCTGTTGATCTGTTGCTGTAGAGGCCCTGACAACTGGTAATGATGGCAACGGTAACATCCCAGATATTCCTTGTAGATTTGATGTTGGATCTTGTAACAGCTCATCGAATGATCTTTCTGGTGGATTTTGCCATTGTAGTGGTGAGGATACTTGTGTATGCCTGAATGATAATGATCTTTGTAGATTTTGTTGTACTGCAGAGATTAATGGCGGTCTGACTACTCTTGGTGTTTTTGGTGATGCTAAAGGTGCTACCCCAAACATTTTTAGTGGATTCTGTATTGATTGTGTCCTGAACATATTAGGTCTTAATGGATTGTGTGTTGCTGCAGAGAATTGTGAAGTTTGTGGTACTGATGGCAATTGTGACCTGAACGTTGATCTTTGTGGATACTGTAGTGCTGCAGAGGGTAATGGGACTAATTTTACTGGTGGTCTAGGTGATCCAAAGGGCGGCTCAAATGATGTTTTTGGTGGGTTTTGTGATGCTGAAGCCAATAGCTCAAATTTTCTCGTTGGTCGATTATTATATGGTCTTTGTGGATTATATGGAGCTGGAGAAGGTAATGGTGGCCTAACTGGTCGTGGTGATGCTAGCCCAAACATCTTTGATGGATTGTATGGTGCCGAAACAAGTGGCCCGAATGGTCCTGCTGGTAGATTTTGTGGTCCATGAGATGTATCTTTTTGCTTTACATCATCATGCCCTGCTTCTTTTTGTTCTTGATTTCCTTTAGTTTCTGTAACAATTATAAACTTATCCATATCAATTGTTAAGAAAATAATGTATGGTATATACCTACCTTGGTGACTCATGGTAATTGTCTTTAGTTTACATTATAGCTTTATGGTTTTTATATGAAATGCATTTTGCGTATTCATTCAGCAGTTATTTTTAGCAGCTACAGTTATTCATTATTTCATGGAAAATTCGTACTGTATATGTAATCAATTGCATGCATGTATGATGTATTTTGCTATTTATATCTTTCATAATAATGTCATTCATTTGATAGTTAGATTATTTATGATTTATGATTATTATGACTGTATTTATAGCATTACTAAATTGCCATGAATATATTTATCTTTTGCATGTAGAAATCATCCTGATTACTCTAGAATGTTTAGTTGAAATACATGTATACATGTACATGTACAGTAATAAACTATACGAAACAGAATTAACTGATCACACTGAAAAAGGCACTGTGCCACCTATAAGTTAAAGCTAATAATTAATTTCCAAAACCATTATAATCCTTACCGTATGTGTTTATAATAATTATACAGCAACTGGAAACAGCCCTTAGGACACACCCTGTCTCCACCCCAAAGCCATGGGACAAGATTGCAGAGATGGTTCTGACTTGTAGCAAGGAGGAATGTATGAAAAGATTTAAGGTTATTTGTATATTATTTAGACCAGCTAGTGTATGCATTGTACATGTAATCGCTAAACCTTCCATACGTAGGGATGAAGGGATTAAACCTTTAAAGGTTGATATTCTATTCTGCTTATTAACTTAAGCTTGGATGGAGGGTTATAGTGGTCAGTTTTTAGTTTTGTGTTTGTGTGCACTCCATAATTTCGTGATTTCAAGGGTTTTTGAAAACATGGCCAAGGTTAAGACAAAGATCTTTTGAGTATTTGATAGTTTTGCTGGCCACTATGATATTGCTCAGACTGTGCCCCTTAAGCACATGTTAATTGCATTGTAAAATTTGTTAGTCATACCTTCTTACAATTTTGATGATGGCCTTTCTATAGTTTGGTGGGACTGCTCACTTGGCACGCTGCATGTGCAAGTGGTGTGGTAAAAAATCAATACCAAATCTGTCACACAAGAATGCAATTTATGTAGCATGATGTTTTGACAAGGCAAGCGAATATCATACCCAGCACTAAAATACATGTACGTCAGCATTTAATATACTACCCCAAGTGATAGCCCCTATGCGACCAGGGGGGAAATATTCGTTGCTAGTGTGCTATCCCATATGTATTCGTCTCTGCTTGTTCTTGGCTATAACGGCTATCAATATGTATAGACAGGTGGGCACCATGACACCCACTACAAACATAGTGCTGAAAATCACCATGCTATGTGTACTGCCTGGCATAGCCTAAAACCACTGCAGTCCAGAGCGCAAGTAGATATACCAGTCCTGTAGGTGAAGACACCAACCTGTATCATAGCTGGTACTCTCATGATCATCGGGACCACCCATGCACACACACCCAGCAGTATGACGTACGGCTTACTCCAACGATGATAACTCAGTGGGAACATTATATAGGCTATCCTGTCTAAGGCTATGACGGCCATTATCATCCATCGTACTATGATTATGTAGTAGCTGATGCCTCCGATTATCTGACACCCCTGATAGCTGAACTTCCATCCTTTATTGGCCACGGATACCATTGCAGGTATATGGAACACACCGGTCATCATGAGATCCACTACTACCCCACACACACTCACCATCATTGATAGGTACTGTAGACTCTTGTGTCTGGCCACTAGGAATAGTACGAATGAGTTGGCTGTGATACTGAGGAGTATTACTAGAGCCAGGAACACTGCTTCAACTATGAGCATCCATGCGTTTTCATCGCATAGTTTCGGCTCGAGTTCATCTGCCATGTAAGGCGTAGTACCATTGCAAGGCATCTTTCCTGGTGCTTTAGTAATGGGGAAGAGGGGTGTTAAAAATGATGCAGTATCTACGAGCAGTGCTTTATAATGTAGCAGGGAGTGGATGATATCAATAGCATGCTGTATTCAGATTACCCCTCCCCATTCCTGATGTAACCAAAACCACTCGTCTGCCTTAGCCATCTTATGAAAACACCCTATACCGGATAAAGTTCACCCATTTCACTGGAAATACACGTCATTAGACTTCAAATATTTCCCACCCCATGGTACACGTACATACATGTATTAAACTGTATAAGCTAATTTTCAAATACCGGCTGCTCCTGTTGCTGCCATGTGAATCTGTTTTCGGGTGTCTTGATTTTGTGCTCACCAATTATAATTGGGATTAATTAATTAACTTGTCACGTAAATTGAATTATATACCTATTATGTGCTAATGTAATTAATTTTGCTGTGTCGTACATGTATTCTCCTACATGATGAAATTTGAACGATAAGTTTTTGCAGAACAATTAAGTCCTGCAAAAAGATGAAGCTTTTTGTTTGTTTTTGCTGTTAGCGAATAATACTGATAGTTTATTTGTTTTCCGAGTTATTCATGCAATTCTTGATAAAGTTCTTAAGCCGTTTTTGCACAAAGTACTGTATAGCAAAAAGTATTTGTGGCCTATTATTTTTTGTGGATTTGAAATCCTGGAACGTTTCGTGGTATATGCCTTTGTCACGCCTATTATTGAGTGCTTTACATGTATGTGTATTATGTATATTTTGGTTATTGGTCACGCCCACTAACTGTATTATTAAATTATTCGTGGGTAAAATGTTTATAGATTACTACTTACCTTCAAATTTGCAAAGTTTTTAGGCCGTAAAATTTTTTGGCTATACAATAGTTAGATGGTATAAAATTTCAGACTCTCTCCATGCAAATGTGACTTTCAAAATAATAGTGATTATGTGAGCAAATTAATGATTTCAATGCTTTTCTAAATTCTAAATATTTTATGTAATGAATCTGCTTTAGCACCTATAGATCTGTCTATAGTATAGTATGCATGATTGTTTATAGTAATATTAGATGTAGAACGAATTCAGAGCATTCCAAAGTATTTGAATATTTTAGTCACGTTCTGTTAGCTCTTATAAATGATTTATTTAAGTGTATTATTACATTTCATTGTTGGTTTGTGTGTGTGGTGTGTATATTTCCTTTCTTTGATGCAGTTCTGACGACACATTGGCCAACTATGGGCTATTGTCCACCATTCTGTTTTTGTTGCTGTTAAGGCCGAATCAAACTGTGGATGAAGGTAACTATGGCAACGTTATGCTAACACATTGGTTGCTTGGTACATTATAGAGCAGCTTTGGTCACTACTTCTAAACCCTCTTGGAGTCCACGATGACAGGTACATGTATACACTGTAATACACTGTATATAGATATACACACACGGGCTTCTAAGCATTCTTGGTGGATTTGCTCATTTATACATAAAAGATTTTTCATGTATCACTTATCTTTTTTGACCCCATTATATTGGACACAAACCGGTTGTAAGCTTATATACTGGTTATGTAGGCATGATTTCTTCCACGTTTGCCCTATATAAGCACAAGTGCTTAACAATCCTCTTCTTTTATTTGCGTATACATGTATTCTGTTCACTCAGTTCACCTCATCCTCAGTTTGGTAATGTCAAATCCACCCTGGATACATTCATTGAAGAATGGTCAGTTACATTTAGCTCATCTCCTTCCCCTCCCCCTACCCTCCCCGCTCCCTCCCTCTCTCTCTCTTCCTACTCACGTACATATGTAATAAAACATCAGATAACTTTTCCCCTTGTCTTATAAATTTGTAGTTATTTGGAGAAAAAAAAGAAGGTTGTGGGTGAAGTGTCCTCATGGGAGTATAGTTGGGGGGTGAGAGCACAGGTTGAAGTTGATAAGAAAGAGTTACTAAAGGCAATGAGTGAGGTAAGATGGAAGAAGAGAGAGGAGAGGAGGAGAAAAGGAGGGTAGCAGAGGGGAGGGGAAGGTGACACGAGATGCGTGCTATTTTAAGTATTTATAAGTAATGGTGCTATAAGTAATGGTGCTGGTTACTATTGTGACCTATGGTGTTGATATTAGTTACGGCTGCTATTGTCTGTAATCTAATTATAAGTCGTTTGTATGTGATATGATATGGTACTGTATTTACTGTAAGTAACATCTGGTCTCTAATGCGGCCTAATACGCCAGTGTTTATGTAGTGTTGGCATGGATTATGTAACAGTATCACATATTGTGTGTGAAGAGATTGGATGCCCATGAACTGTTGTTGATGTTTGCTCAGTTTGTGACCTGCAATGATGTGTTTGGATATAATATTGTATGTTTTTCCTTTTGTGTTCAGGTGTATGATGGTGAACCGTTTGATGTATGGGAGAAGCAGTATGGTGACTAATTGATATCCAGTTGAATACGATTTGTATAGAGACATTTGAAATAGTATACAACGTTATATGCTATCCACTTACTGTTTTTGTGTACCTCTATTATTATTCATATCACTTATTTATTAAACTATTGGTTAATTAATGGTTATTAATGAACTCGTGGTTAATTAATAGTTATTGATAATAAAATGGCTGAAACCATTGTTCTGAAAAAAATCAAAGGTACTGTGTGAATTTAGTGAAACAAGATCGTTATATATACTGGTTCTTTTTTTGTATAATACATTTTAATTTTCCTTTAGTTCCTGTTTGGTTGAATTTCGAGCCAGTCGGATGGAAATTCGGTCAACACGTGTACAATGTCATGGTGGATGGACCAGATTCTGATAGTGAAGAAGACGAGATGAGTGACGACTCGTCTGACGGCATGGGGGAAGGAGCTATTGGTAAAGATACGTTAGGCGATTTAGATCAATCATCCCTTGACCCCACCCAGTGGAAGGTAAGTAGTACTATATATTATTAGCATGTCATGGAGTAAACTTTACATGTAGCGTGCAGCTAGGGGTGCATAATTTAAACATTGTGGTCTACTGCATGCTCACATAGGCAGATTCTAGCTTTCGCCATTGAGTTGAAGATTTGCTCATAAAGTATTGTATTATGTAGTGGTGTTGGAAGCTGGTTGTGTGAATGTACCTTAAGCCTATACTATTATTATTAATTTTGCGTCTACTAAATTTAGCGATTTTAGTGATTAAGTTAATAAACGCTAATATTAATAGACGTTAATTTTAATTTTTAACCCATAATTAAATTTTTAATGGAGAATTGTTGTAAATTGTCATGAAATCGTCAAAATAAGGCTAGCCAAATGTAGTGCATAGTGAAAACGCTAAAGTTAGTAGACGCTAATAATAGTAGGCTTAAGGTAATTAATGAATTTTAGATAATCTATAATGAGCAAACTTATAATCAACTCAAGTTACTTACTCAGGATCAATGAAAGTATAGGGTTTGGGGACACTAGTGGTGCTGAATTTAATAATTATATGTAATTATTTTACACGTATAGCATAGTTTCAAATGTGAATCGAACCACAGCTAGCACTTGAATTTCAATTTTTAGTGTACTGCTGTCAATTATCAGGAACTATAGAACAACTGCATGCCTCTATACGGTTTCATGTATTCGTTATTTTTGTGTAAAAAGAGGATCTGGTTTTGTGTAGGTCATTATAAGGTTTGGTGCTATCTGTGCCGCTGTGATTGAATGCATGTGTTCTATTGTCTGTGATAGGAACAGGACCATTATTCTATGCTGGGACTCAAGAAAGTGAGGTACAGGGCCACAGCCAAGGACATAAAGAAAGCGTGTAAGTAGATACACGTACACTCCTCCGCCCTTTCTATCCTTAATTTAACTTTTTTTTGTTGCCATGGTAACATGAGTACTGGTAATTTATGGTATGTAGTTACAGTAGTTTATTGCAGTTGGTATCATGATAGCTATGTTTTGTTGTGCCATGGCGACATGGGATATAGTAGATGCTCTATTAATGGTAATAT
The DNA here is from genome assembly GCA_036873525.1 of Chalinula nematifera. Lineage (NCBI taxonomy): Eukaryota > Metazoa > Porifera > Demospongiae > Haplosclerida > Chalinidae > Chalinula > Chalinula nematifera. The sequence continues at coordinate 2,001 of JAYJLX010037342.1, read as the reverse complement.
ATAGGATCTATACATGTATATAGTTGTTAATAAGCAACTTAATTGTATTTGGTATACACATGTATGTATTTGTTGGGATATAGCACCTGTGTAGTAATAGATAGCCATGTATATGTATGGATGTATGTATGTACATGTATTTATGTATTATTAGACCAACAGATGGCTTTATTGCATCATCCTGATAAGCAGGAAGAGTTGGATGACACTCGCTTTAAATGTATTCAAATTGGTAAGTGTACGTCTCTCTGCTTCTCTCAGCCTCTCAGGCTCTTCTCTTTCTCTTTTTGTCTGTCTGTCTGTCTGTCTGTCTGTCTGTCTGTCTGTCTGTCTCTCTTTCCATTACTGTATTTACCATTATCCCTTGTACAGCATACGAAATACTGGGTAACACCAAGAGAAGGCGTGGCTATGACAGTGTTGATCCAAATTTCGATGATACCATTCCCAAACAATCAGCCGCCAATAGTGGAGACAACTTTTATGATGTATTTGGTCCTGTGTTCAAGAGGAATGCTAGGTATATACATGTACTGTATGTACATACATGTATATACATGTATGTACTGTATGCATGTATGTATATGTACGATACCAGCCAAATACTTGGATGTGTATTGATTTGGTAATTATTCAACACATCGATCCTCACTTAACTTGAAATCAGAATTTTAAAAAACATACTTGTGGGTTTGGAAAAGGGCAGGCGTGCATAAAAACTATTGTTTTTTAGTATTATGATATGCTCTAAGGTGCAATATAATGATCCTTTATTATCCTGTGTCTTTGAAAAAAATAATATTGATAGTGTACATTTGTATACAATATTACATGTAATATTAATGACTGTATTTTATATGTGTAAGTGTACTTGTTTTATCCTCCTGTTGTAATAATATAGGTGGTCTTTTCCCCAGCCTGTCCCGCCCCTGGGTGGCCCAGACGCTAGCCTCGAATATCTTGATAATTTTTATACTTTCTGGTATGATTTCAACTCTTGGCGGGAATTCTCCTACCATGATGAAGAAAACACGGACAAAGCAGAAAAGTATGAAAGTAAAAGCCATATCCTGGCCATAATAACTAACTTATAAAACAAAGAGTCTTTATCCACTAGGCAACTTTATCGTTGCTTTCAGCACTTTTGTGTTGCACAGAAATAAAACCTATGTAGTAATCGCTTTGTTTCACTTTCAACTTATAGTCGTGATGAGCGTCGGTGGATGGAGAAGCAGAATAAGGCCACGAGACAGAAGAAGAAGAAAGAAGAAGTCATGAGAATAAGGACTCTTGTTGGTATGCGTTTATGGAGCTGAGATTTACAATCGTGACATTCACAGAAATATGGTTGCGTTGATGATGGAATTGAATTCTACTCTGAGTTTTCCAATGTTAAAGGGTTGTCAAAAGATTGAAAGCATTAAGATATCACCATATTGTACATTCACAGTTTCAATGTACAGTAGCTGTTACGTTCTTGTATGTGTGCATGAGTTACTGTCATTTACTGTTCACAGACAATGCGTACGCTTGTGATCCCAGGATAAAGAAGTTTAAAGAAATGGAAAGGAACAAGAAGGAAGCTCAGAAACGAGCCAAAGAGGAGGCTTTGAAAGCAGAAGCAAGGAAAAAGGAAGAGGTGAGTGTTTGGGAGTACTAGTCATGTGATAGTCATGTGATAGTCATGTGACGGCTATGTGGTAATAGGAAAAGAGACTGAAGGAGGAGGAAGAGAGACGAATTAAAGAGAAATTAGAGGAAGAAGAGAGACAGATCCAGTTAAAGCAGAAACAAGAGAGAGAAGCAATGAAAAAAGCATTGAGAAAGGAAAGGAAAAAACTACGTACATTTTGTAAAGTAAGAAGTAAAATGGGAGGAGCCAATAATAATACATTTAGGAAGGAGAATGGTGCTCTAACTATTGTTTTTGAATAAAACCGTAGACCTTACATGTATATTTATTCATCTGTTATGCATGTAGATCTGTATTTGCTCTATTTT
>JAYJLX010037331.1:0-16058 GCA_036873525.1 Chalinula nematifera | reverse complement strand
TATATTAATTGCAATAAAATAGATAACTAGTATATGCATTGTGAATAAATTATAATAGTGCATCAAAATAACTACTATATAATACTCTAATACATTGCATACTGAATGTTTACTAGACTAACGCTAAAATACTGGTGACTTACATATGCTATCATTAACCCCAGTACTCTTCCCAATACCAGTAACGGCATATACAGTGGCAGTATAGTTCTCCCGAATTAGACTATCAGTAATGTTGCACATAAAGGTATAATTAGTTATAGTGAGTAGTTCAGATACATGATTCAATGTCACTTTACAGTCATCGGAATGTATAACCACCTGATAATCTGGTTTGATAACATCCAAGTCATACTCCTAAGTAGTATTGTATAATAAAGAGTGGATATAACAGTACGTTAATGGTTTAAACATATGTAATATTATCATTGTTAAAATTAACAGGTGTTAGTCATATGTTTGGTGTCAGATAAGTATACCATATAGCGAGATTTATTGACAAGTAAATAATTTCCTTGATTGACCAATTGGATTGCATGGGTACTTATATGTACGTATGAGCATGCATGTATTTATCAATAGTTATTACAACTAGTTAAATTTTATTTGTATATTCGTCAAATTAAATCCTACATCAATAAATCCCAATATACAGTCTATACCTGTACAATTATATGTAGTTTTGCAATGTTATGATAGCTGCAGCACTCATTAACTTAACAATATCATAATTATGGTGATTTGGTGACATTCAACAATAGAATATAGAAGTACATCGATAAATTTAACTCAGTATGCTTCCTATATCAGTCATGGTCGTAACAACAACACAAGTGTCTTAAGTGTCTATTCTGGACCTCATAAGCGTAATACACACACTATAAATACCGCATAATTTTTTTTACTCACCTGTTCCTCATTCTGTTCCCAATTAATATGTATCCCCACTCCATGTTCTAAAGGTGATACTGTCATATTCTCCACATTATCAGGGACTACAGTAACAGAGACGACAGAAAATAGCATAAACTAAACAAACAAGCATCAACTTCACTGTACTGTGAACCCTTTAGCTATATTAAATAATACTATATACATCTAAAAGTCACATTCAATGTAATTTAAACTAAACTTACATATTGCAACTTTATGCAAAAAAATAAACTCATGAAAAATGTGAAAGAAAGCGCCAGAGTATTTAACCCTTGTAGCTGCTATATAACCTTGTTAAGAACAATGTATGTAACAATCATGATAAATGTACATACTATTTAAAAGAAAGCAGACTGGATCACTGCCATTACTGTTTCTATTAGCAGTATCATACGTAGATACTACAACACAATACTGATCATCTGATGGAATAAGACCAGTCACTATTACACTAGTATCACTAGTAGACTCCATTATAATATTATTCCAATCAGGGGTATCTGAAGTTACATTATATCTGTATCCAGTAACACAAGGTGATGATGACTCAGTCCAGGAGATATTGACTGATAAGTCAATAAAGGTATCAGTATGGATAACAATACCTTTAGGAGCACTGGGAATACCTAAAAATGACAAAATCAATCAAGAAAATTCAGGCTGCAATTAGGAACATTATATATGTATTGTATTGGACATACAACTAATACATACCCATAATATTAATTGTAATGTTTACATTGTTCATACCTGAGCTATTTTGATTAAAACATGACAAAGATTTGTTTATACCTGGGATTGAAATGTTAAACTCTATTGCATTACTGGTATCCTCACAGACGATAGTGTATCCATTAATACTGGACTGTACAGTGAATGATATGTTTGATGTAAGAGGTGATTTGGATAACTGTTCAACTGTAAACACTCCTCCTATTGTAACAGGAGCTTGGTTACCAACACCACTAGTGAATACAGCATTTGATCCAAACTGTGCTCCATTATCACGATATATTCTCCATGTCAGTATATTAGTTCCTGATCCAGTCACTGTACATTGATACTCTACTGGTTTATCAAGACACCACTGATTACTGTCATGCTGGATATCAACACCTGAAAATTATACCTTAATTCAAAGTATGCACAAATAATCAGGGTTCATACAGGGGTGGGAGGGGGAATATGGGATTCCCCTCCCCCTCTCCCCCCTAAAAAACATTGAACATTAACAGACTCCTGCTATACCAAGTCAATTTTATTGGTTAACGAAATTCTTGGCTAAATCAGTTTCACAATTTTTCTAATTGAAACACAAGCATATACAAACCCACTCCATTTGTTTACACTGGAACAGCAACACCGTATCCAAATTAGTCTCATGTAGTCAGCCCATGATCCCATTCAGAAGGTATAGGTTCATGGTGATCTGGGTGTGTGTTCCATTCATTCAGTGAGCGAAGCCCAAATCACTCATAAAATTTTAAATTAGTCTCATGTAGTCAGCCCATGATCCCATTCAGAAGGTATAGGTTCATGGTGATCTGGGTGTGTGTTCCATTCATTCAGTGAGCGAAGCCCAAATCACTCATAAAATTTTAATAGCAATATTAACCTAGCTCTAAATTGTACCCACTAGGGGTCAATATTGTCATTAATTTACTTACAAGTTTTATGAGCAAGTGCATAGGCTTCTGCTTCCTGAATGAATGGCACATATTTAGATCATCCAACCCTATCTTTAGAGTGGGCGGGGCTGACCATGTGAGACTACCTCTAATTAATACAGTAGACATTCTTAAACTACCTTAAAAGCTGGCTGTTAAGCGCATCCAATTGTTAAGTGCACTTTTTTTTTTTCAAGCGCATAGTTTTTTACCTGTACAAAAAGATCACATGTTAAGTGCGTACGTACGTACGTATGCTACGTACAATTTCATGGGTGTGGCCAAGAGAAGGCTAATTATTAAGCGCTCTTCAGCAATTAAGCGCATAATTCCTTGCTGTTTAAAGATATAAGTGCATACACTAATCAACCAGCTTTTACGGTACAATATTGGTAGTTTACTGATTTTCACTTGGCCCACTTAGGGAGTCATGAGACAATATCACAGTACACTACAATACACTACTCTCTGCTGTGAATTCAATTATATACTTGACCTTTTATTCTTATTATCTAATCAAACTAATGTGGTATAAGACTATATGGCTGCTGCATTTTTACAGAGGATGTAGCTACAGCATACTAATATGTTCAGTAAAGCTGGCTGGAAATTAGGAAGTTTTAAAGCTTTTTACTTGGCATGATTGTAACTTTTAACTAGGGGCATGATATTAATAGACCTTGAGGCATGGTATACTGTATAAGTGGAATCTTTCGAGTGGGGAAAGTTTCGCTTTTTTTGCGGATTGGGAGGTCATTCGTGAAACTATTACCTCGCGAATACGAAATTAAGCACAAAATGGCACCATTATCAAGCTTTTCGTGAATGTTTCCCCTCATGAAAATGCTAACTTGGCCTAATTCGTGGAAGTTTATCCACTTGAACGATTCCACTTTCCCCCTAAATTTGTGGATTCAATTCCAGCGTCAACAAAACATCCTATGAGTGCCATAGTAAATCTGGATTTAGTATTAAAATTCTAATAGCACAAGCTATAAGATAACTTGAAACTTGATTCAATTAACTTTTAATGTACATTGCAGCCAAGGGGAACAATAGTTTATTGTGAATAGTACTCAGGCTGTTTATACTTGAAAATGCATAATTATGAGAAAGATTAGTACAGTTTAATGCTTATCTTATATCAGATGTTGCAACACGCATGCATGCATGCATGGACGGTAATTACCAACCATATCCACTTGTGTCATACATGTAGAATATAAACTTATAATTAAAATAATAATTATTAGTCTAGCATGTCAGACACTATCTTAACGAGAAAACAGAAACTCTTGGATCTCATTGATTAGAGTTCAGGCAGTTTTCTAGTCAGGATCTAGTAGCCCAAAGTGCTAGCTCAAATATATTATACTCTGCTAAAATACTACATCATGGATTATCATATAAGCGGGCGTATTAATGATTCAAGTTTTTTACTAACCTGCATATGTAGACAAGTGCAATCCAGCAAGAACAAAAATTAATAAGAAAAGAACCACAGCAAACATAGTTAGCATGAAAAACTGAAAAGAGACTCTCTAGGCTTAGTTTGTTTTTGTTTAATTTTTATTAACTAGATTAGACTAGATCTATATAGGGGCGTTGCCAGAGGGGCTTGTTAGTTCAAAGCTACGAAATACATACTATTCAATTGCAAAATACCGAAAGATTGCTTAAATTCTTAATGATGACAGAGCTTACCTGAATTGTCAGCAGTACAATGATATAGTAATTATAAAGATCTTGCCAGACCCTCCCAACTTACTGTATGTAACTATGGATACTTGAACATATGTGGCCGATATGCTGATGTGCATATTTGGCCATATGCTACATGATGTACGCGCTTTATTCATTTAATTTAACACATGCATATTTTTTTATTCATGTATTGTATTACATCATAATTATATAAGCTGTAATTGTCCTCGTTCATTATCTCTAACCAGCCCAGTCCTATAACGTCAGAGCATACCACCGATGTGGGACCTGGCCGGGTAGCTAGGCTGAGGTACAACTGAGGCTGTTGAATGGATTTGTTAGTCAGGTTCAATTCAGCGTATTCACCACTGACAGCCTGCTACATGATATAGAAAGAAAAATAGAGAGGGAGAGAGATAAACAGAGCTAGGGGAGAAAGATAGGTATCAAGGGAGGGAGGCAGGGACAAGAGGAAAGGGAAAAATAAAGAAAAACAATATAGATTTTAATAGTGATGGTATATATGTACCTGCTATAGTATAATTCATTTGATATTGTGCAATAATAATTAAAGGGTACCTAAACCCCAAAATTGACCTATCCTTTATTGCATGAAACCAAAGTATTTATGCATTGAAATCATTCCGTAAAATATAGAATTGCTATATCATTTTTACTTTAGGAGATACAAGGTTGCAAAGTGCAAGGATTTTGGTAGTATCCGCCATCTTGGATTTCATTTCCTGGTTGTACGTGGAAAGGTGCTAAATGCTGCTAAAAGTGATGTAGATGTAGGAACTCAATGTCCTAATGAATGGCATTCTCAACCTTTTTTTGTGCATGCCTCAATAAACCATATGTATTAATAACATTTCATTGCATTTAGGTAGTAGAGTGGCTCTATTAAAGTTATTACTGATTTGCAACTTGCTCTGAGGCAGTAGAGTTCCTCAAAGAGGTTGAGAATACCATACATAAGGACACTTGGTTCCTACACTACATCATATTACATCACAATTAGCACTTCTTAATTAACACTCAAGGAAGCTAGTGAAATCCAAGATGGCAGATACAACCAAAATCCTTGCACTTTGCAACCTTGTATCTCCTAAAAGTAAAGATTATAGCAATTCTGTATTCACAGAATGATTTCAATGCATAAGTACTTTCATTTTATGCAATAAAAAGAATATATAATAGATCAATTTTGGGGTTTAGGTACCCTTTAATCAATGAATATTACATTCAAGCAATTGTTACAGGAACCAGATAAATGGGGTCTGGAATTATTAATTTTTTTTTTTTTGGACGATGCAATGCATGCCATATAATAATTATTATAATTACCTAATTATATTGATAGTAACACTGACCTACTACTGTCACAGCTTCAAAAATACTTTTATTTTGAAAAGCATAGATACAAATAAAAAAAAATCAAATAGTTATCAACTATTATAATAATGTTGAATCAACAAATAATGGAAGGGAAGAGAGGAACACAAGTAAAGGAACAAGGAATTAAAAAATGTATCATAGTGGGTTTAATTATAATAATGTTATTAGCTTTAATATGTGGGGGTTAAACGAAATAAACTAAACAGTGAAACGAAAAGCCACACGCACAATAACTAACAATGTCTGCTTCAAATAATGATCCTAAAAGTACTTAAGTTATAAAGTTTACGGCTAATTTAAAAAAAATAATAAACTGATCGATAACAACAATAACAATCCTATAATCACTATTACTGTCCTCTAACGTCAGAGTATACCACCGATGCGGGGTCCTGGGCAGGCTGAGGTACAGCTGAGGCCGTTGGAGCGGACTTGTTAGTCAGGTCTAATTCAGCATATTCACCACCAACGGCAGCTGGCTATATGAGATATGGGAAAGAGATATGGAGGGAGAGAGATAAAGAGGAAGGAAGGGAGAAAGATAGGTATCAAGGAAGGGAGGTAGGGGCAAGAGAAAGATAAAGAGAGACAGTGAGGGAATGAATAATAATGGTGGTACAATTAAACTAAGCCAATAATGGTTAAACAAAGAGAAGAATATTTTAACAATAAAGATATTTAGCAGGAGGAAGGGACTTGAGAGAGGGGCAAAAATATTGACTAACAGCCTGTTTATAGCCATTAGTAAGAGAAATAAAAAGAAAAGGAAAAGTCTATGCTCTTCCCAAACGACACCATAGTAATATACAAGACATTATAGCTTATTAAAATATGTGCTTCCCCCCACCCTCCCCTACCCCTATTGATCATACTGTAACTAAATATGTATAATTAATCACAATACAAGGAGGTCGTCATGTTGTTTCGTAATGGGTGACTGTAGTGACTGACCATTGGAGCCATTAAACATAGCAGCAATACTCAGACAACAATAAGCTATAACAATGTCCGCCATATTAGATTACCAATGAACATAATTAATATCATTACTAATATACTAACACATACATAAAATGTACTGTGATATGAAAGGTACCAACATGTAATACTGGATCATTTAAGTTTAGTCATATTCAAGCTTAATCATAGCACACAATGGTTTAATATTCTGGGGCCAACAACAATTTGTATTTTGATTAACTGGCTTACATGTATATATTGAGCAACTGAATGAGCCAATTTACTGAGCCAAGTATAGTTATGGCCCTTAATTAAAAACTCTGACTATATCAGCTGTGCATACAATGTATGTAGGATAACTAACACTTAACTACTAGGCCTGATGATTTCCTGCCTGGTATAATATACAAGCACAATGGGATTGCAAACGAATTGAGCATAATTCCAGCATAATTGGGGTACTATCACCACTTTGGCAATAAAAATAGATAAATTTGAGCTATTTATCCAATGTTAATTGTGTATAGATACAATTAATCATGTTTGCGCCAAGAATTAGGTGATATGAAGAGGAAGAAATGCCAAGGCTGCTAGTACAGCTCGTTATAAAACGTTGACAACAATTTTTAACCTTTAATGATTGACTGAAATATAAGGGATGCACGAGCATAATGGGTGATTTCACAGAGCAAAATAGAGCTATAATTGAAGCATAAAGATAAGCATAATGGGCAGTGTTAAATCTAGGAGGGAGCCAGGCGCGTTTGTAGCGCCTAGAATTTACCAGTTCACTCCTAAACTTGGAGAGAAGGAGTGCTCTGCTGCATGTATACTTTGTTATTTTCATAACAATAGGTTGCATATTATACTAATTTTAGAGTTTTGCACTCCCACATTTACTTCCCTAGATCCAACACTGATAATGGGCTAAAACAAAAGCATAAAATCCTTATGCCTATACTCAACCTATGTTACAGTAACACTGAATAGTTAAACAGTATTTGAGTCTCTGCTTCTATTGTACATAACAATGTACTGATAATCAAATACATGTTACATGCACCTAACAAAAGGCGAAGGCACCAGATAATAAACAGCAGAGATCCACACACATATAGAACCTCTACAATCAGGATACTCTGACATAAGGATACCTCTGTAATAAGGACACTGTCTGAGTTTCCAACAGTACTTTTCATATAAAACTACTTCTGAAATGAGGACACCACTATAATCAGGACACTTTTTGCTGGCCCAATGGTGTCCGCAGTAGAGAGGTTCTACTGTACATGTAAAATGAAATGGATATACATGTACATGTGGCAGCGTAGCAGAGTACAGTACAAATATAACCACACATAATTAAACCTCTTAAAGGTAAATTTTCACGTAACATATAAGTGAATCTATTGGAAGATTATGAACTGTTATCATAACGTACATGTAAAAGCAACTTCAACTTTTACATTAACTTTCGTACTCTTCCAATGTATTCGCTTATACGTTGTGTTATGTAAACAATTCATGTGTAGTTTAAATCCACCTTTACACACATAATGATTTATGTCATCTATACCAATACAGTGGAACCCCGCTTAACGACCACCCCTGAAGAACGGCCACCTTGTATATAACGGACAAAATCACTGGACCGGATTGAAACTTACACTGATTAATGCTTAAGCAACCCCTGAAGAACGGCCACCTCGCTATTCCGTATAACGTACACAAGAAAAGGACCAGAACAAAGCTTAAACACTGGAAAAATTCTCGTGCAACGGCCACGATAACCACACCCCTCGATTAACACGCCTACTTAAATGAAAATTTAGCTTAATGAGCTAGTAAATTGCAAGATTTATTATAGATTATGAATGATTATAACTAGTACAGTTATTAAGCTATACTTTCAATAAAAAAACCCAGTGATTTAGCAATTACAAAGTACACAAACAATTATTGACAACCCCTCAATAAAGGCCACCTCTCTATAACGGCCAGGAGACCAGGTCCCAATGGTGGTCGTTATATAGGGGTTCCACTGTACACCTATTTGTAATAAAGGTACCATGCATGAATAGTACATGAGCGACCTGAATCTCTATTTTCTATTGTAAAACCCTATCAATCTAATCCACACTATAGTATTATAGTAATTAACCACAGCCAATGTAAGAGTTAAGTGAATACATACATACATGTACACATACATTGCATGGCTCAGCTTATACTAATGCTTGGATCATTGATACTATAAACACTATATTACCACAACCAATACAGTATACATTAGACACCAAATGGGTACAGAATGTTCATCACTTACACTCCAATGAACAGCAATTCATAACCAACCATCAATTGATCTACAATTAACCACATCATTACACACTCTAAAGGGCTGTGACTAGGTTTAACTATACACACACACATTGAACACACATACACACCTAATCTACAGTCCGTGTGTATGTACACATACATGTACATACCCTACCTATGGTACAGGCATATTATTGGGACTGGCAACAGCAAACAATATGTGTATACGAGTTTATGTATGTATACATGAGATTAAAGAATATATAATGCATTCATTATACATGTAAATGATAACCACTACCATTAAAAACTAAATACAATAATATTTACCCATTAAACAGTAAATAAAAAGAAGATCGAGCCATTATCTATCGACATACACATATCTAATACAATTAATCCATAGCAGCAGTCATAGAGGTGTCAATGTACATGTATATACCCTGTACATATATATTATACCGATTGAATAAGGTTGTACACGTACATGTAGATAATAAGACATTATAATTATATTGGTGTGTTTTCAAACAGGAGACTGAGGGGATGTGTTTGCATGAAGGAAATACTATACTAACACACAGTTAACACTAGAAGGATATACAGTCAACACTAGAGGAATATAAGGGAATGGATCAGCATAGCATATACCATAAACAGGCCTGAACAATGAAGGAAATATACTATCAAACACTGTAACAGCTATCCTCTTAAAGGGAGAATACTCTATGAAGAACAGGACACAGGGTCATAGATAAGCCCATGAAAGGTTAAAACAAGGAGGAGTATACAAGGCTACTACCATATATATTGAGGGTATAAATTAAGGCTATACTATACTACTATACAGGCTGTATATAGCATTGCAATACTAAACTGTATAGTATTACTAAGGGTATAGAGTATAACAAGGATATTAGGTTTCAAACACTATGTGCTAATGTGTGGGACAGCACCCATGTACATAGTGTATGAGGCATGATCCATATAGTTAACCCTCTATACCTGCTAATGGAATACCAGTGATGTGTGTGGGGGAATAACTGATGCTATGATAAGCATAAGGGCCTATTACACATACCAGCTGCAGTACATAATGACAATGAGTAGTGTACTCTATTACTAATAGTAATGGATAGACACAGCCAATAATGGGGACATGAAATACTGGCTTGGTCATGTTTAAGTTAAGTCAGTCTGAGAGTATATGTGTGCATGTACTGTGTGTAGAATGGTCTAAATAGATAGAACTATAAGCCCCACATAGCTAGTGTATGAAATAGTGATAGTGTCTCACTATTATGAATATACAATACAATGAATACAATCAATGAAGTCCCTTGTTGAAAACATATCTCATCAATAACAGAATGGGTGGGGATGAATATACATAGAGAGTATCTATAAACAATCAATACCCAACTATATACTAATACTATACTATATACATGTATAGTGCTAGTATAGTCAGTCTCCTGGTAAAAGGGGGAGGAGAAGGAATGAGGGGGACACACAATTCGTGATTTTTATTGAAGCCCCCCAAAACACACCATAATGTACACTATACATGTAAGGTACCCATTGTATTAGTTACTATAAAATAATATATAAAAAAGGTATTTAAGTTATGTAAACTGCTTTAGCTGTAAAAATAACAGAACAATAAAATACAAACACACCCTACACACAAGACACACACAGAAACTATACAACTATTATATACTGTACATAACAGTTGCTATACTTTGCTAGTATCATATATTGCATACATTATGTATATCTAAGGTAGCCTATATTACATGTACTGTATATTATACACAGTGTAAGCTCTGCTGTGTACAGCTGATAAAAGTACAGTTGACAATAACACTATCCTCTTATCTAAACCATTACTGGAATTCATAATGCCAGTGAAGGTTAGGATCACCATATAAGGTTATGTGCTGGTTCAAACACCATTATTCATGTACAAGTACTAATTGTACATGTATGTATTGTGTAAGTGAGGGGGTCTGGAAATAATTGAAATTTAAAATGCAGGGTCTGGAAAAATTTATAGAAGTGCATTGAATGTAAATATTAGAGGCTTTTACTGCCAATACAAACTGCCAATAGTAAAACTGACAAACTACTTCCATTCACAAACTACATGTATATATTATACTGTACTATACCATACTATACTGGTACTAGTAATAAAGGAAACATAATAATGTACACACATACACATGTATTACTGTATATAAATACAAGGGGAATTATATTACATCGCTCTATTCCTAAATGTAGATCATAATTAACAGCGTTATTGGATTAATATTATGATGAGGAAACTTAAATGACTAACATACCAGACATAGTATGGTATAATATACCAGTACATGTATCAGATATATGGCATAACTATGCTATTGAGCAGAATAATATTGCCAAATTTGTCATCTCAACAATTATTGTGATACAGTAGCGATATTCATAGCCCTAGTCTGAGTTGATTCATTCACAGTAATAAAGCCCAGCTGGTTGTGCAATAAACCAATTTAATGCCACATCAGTAACCTTTATACACACATAGTGTAACATACATACACGTATGGGGAGAGAGGATCAGCACACACATATCAAACCATGTCAATACCAAAGTTATGTTTGATACAAAGTCTGTGTATGTGGGTGTATCCTAACACAAGGGACAGTGTAAAGGCTGGTTCACAATATGACGCTAGCGGGACGTAACGTTGACGCTGGAATAGAATCCCAGTCTATTCCAATGTAAACGTTGCGTCAAAAAGGTCAAATTGCCCACGTAACGTCGCGCTAGCGTCATATTGTGAACCAGGCTTTACATTTAAGCTGATTCCAGTATCCCACATGAGCACATGTAGACTGTACATGTATATTTAAACTCTCTTTACCAACACACAATAAGATGTGTGAATATACAGTGTACATGTAATTACTACAATAACAGCTACAGTACAATAATATAACATATATGTACATTGTACATTGTAAACAAGCCTGCTAACCTGTGATGATGATGATGATGGTTTTTTCTCTGGTACTGCATACATGTCTCCAGTTGGACCTTGTTCCCTCTTTATAGTACTGGGATCCTGGTATGTGGCTAGTTCAGGTCCACTACCAGAGGAGGAGGGAGGGGGCTTGTCACCATCATAATACGACTCTCCAACATCAGGACTATTGGGGGAAGAGGGGTTAAATAAATAAATAAATAATGCTCATAACAATATAATTATACATGTACAAAGTTAAAAGAAATGTTCTCAGTTGACCTATACTATATAGTATTGTCAACAGGTGCTCTGAGGAAGGCCAGAGCACCTGGTCGAAACATTGGGACAGATAAGTTATATTTTTGTGCAGTGTATATAATTGTTTGTTTGTTTGTTGTTGGTTGATTATTGATAACCTGTTCTTTTCAGAACAATACTATATAATTATACATGTAGCTTACTAAATATCGTTTTACTGAATACCGTAATTTAGGATATTTTCATACTGGATTTATTTTCGTACAAGGCATGATGTACTAAAATAAAACACAATGAAAATTGTTTACACAACACAGAGCCTGTATAAACAGATCTCATTGTGTACGAAAATTAAACAACATGAAATTTTTATAAATGACAATTTTTAAAGGTGAAAGTTTCCCAAATTACGGTCGGTATATATGCAACTATAAAGCCAGATTTACAATACAACACATGCAGTATGCTATGTTATGTTGATGCTGGAATAGACTCAACCAAAAAAATGTCAAAAGGACAAATTGCCCATGTGATATTGCGTTATAATTGCAAGTCTGGCTTAAATATGTCTAATACGTATCATAGGCTCTAAAAATACACATAACTACTAACTTAGTTTCTTTCAATTGAACTCCAAGACCAACTGAATGATTGAGAAAAAAAGGTAAATGAAAAATTAATTCCAAAAAGCAAACAAATTTTATATACATATACCTTGTCCATCACCCTTTAAATCAACTGTAAGAAAAGAAATAAAAGATTATTATTGAGATTGGTTAGATAAATTTGACAAAATGAGTATAATTATATAGTCTTGATAACAATGATATAAACATACCTGATTTGGTTTGATTCTTCCTATACAGATACACAATAACAAGAAGAACCAAAATAATGATCAGAGCAAAAACTACCACAGCTACCACTACACCTATTATTATTGGTGTACTATTACTGGAAGCACCTGCTGAATTTGAAATTATAATAATGTATTATATTGAATCAAACTACAGGTATACTATACATTTTCATTAATTATGTACATGTATCTACATGTGCATGTTTCTCCTTACCTGGGGGATTAGTGGGCTCTGTGCCGCCAGCAGGGGTACTACTACTAGTACCTACACATAAATAGTAGTTATTAACATTAACCATAATAATTATTATTATGCAGTATTTTAAACTTATGACGTGGGAGTAAAATTTATAAAAATTTTCGAATTACACAAGCAACATCATTGTTTACATTGGAATAAAGGAATGAGTAAATTTAACTAACCTATAATACCCGTAGTTGGATCAGTGGATGTTTGTGGTTGGGTTACTGATGATGACATCAATACAGAGGGGCCAAAAATTGAAGGCTGGGAAGAACTGACAGTAGCAGGAGTAAAGGTAGATGAGGGAACCACAAGAGCATCCTTAATAGGCTCTATAATACACAAATGAAAATGGGAAACTCTTGTTATTAAAACATAATGCATACATAATACATAACAATTCCTTGATTTTCTATAATTAAATACGCACATGTATACTTAAGCATTAATTTAACCTGGGAAAAATCTGGTAGCTGAGCTGTTCCCAATTACATTAAACACGATGACTTCAATAGTATAGTTATCAATCCTGGGTATACCAGGGAATGTGTGGTTGGTGGTAGAAGGAGGAAGGTTATCCACACTATCAAACACATCATCATCAGAATCATTGAATGTATTGAATATATTCACAGTATAGCTGAGGATGGGAGGTACTGCTATACCAGAAGGCTACATATACACATGGAATAATAAACAACAATAAAGAACCATTTAGAAGTTATCTACATATACACTGTACATGCACAAAAATTAGAGAAAAGGCATATTCTTTACAATTACATTTTTTTAAAATTAATAATATGTATAAACTTACCACAGAGTTGTATTTCATCCAGTTAACTGTGATGTCTTTATTGCCATCAGAATCAGTCATGTTAGTTATACTCGTGATTATTGGAGTCGGAGGAACTAACAATAAATTGAAAAAAAAGTTAGTACAAGTGAATTTTCATTATTACTGTTACAACAATACCACACGAATGATTTCTATATAACTCACCATTGAATATAAAACAAGCTGAATCACTGCCACTACTGTTTCTATTACCAGTATCATATGTAGATACTACAACACAATACTGATCATCTGATGGAACAAGACCTTCCACTGTTACACTATTACTGGTAGACTCCATTATAATATTCACCCAACCAGGAGCTGTTGATGATACATTATATCTGTATCCACTGAAACACATGGACTGTGAGAATGATGACTCAGTCCAGGAGATATTCACTGATGACTCAGTAAAGGTGTTTGGGTGAATAGTTACATTATCAGGAGCTATGGGATCTACAACAAATCACAGCAAGCAAAAAAAGGGCATGATATAGAAGTACTAACTAAAACGGTAGGTGTTATCAGCACAAAGATTTGTTTACCTGGAATTGGAATGCTAAAATTTTGATTATTCATTGAATTATCCTCACAGACGATAGTGTATCCATTAATACTGGACTGTACAGTGAATGATATGTCCGATATAAGAGGTGTCTGGGATAACTGTTCAACTGTAAACACTCCTCCTATTGGGTCAAAATTTAGATTAGCATTACTAACAAACGCAGCATCTGATCCAAACTGTGTTCCATTATCACGAAATACTCTCCATATCAGTAGATTAGATCCAGTCACTGTACACTGATACTCTACTGACTGACCAATACACAGTTCAGTGACATTACCATGTTCAAACTGAACATTCTGACATTCTCCACCTGTTATATCATGAAAAAAAGATATGTAGTTTAGGCAATGATTTAATTGGAAATTATCTGCATTAATATTTATACACAATAGAACATTTTCCTTTAAATGCATGATTATAGTATTTATATTATAATACTGATGATTCATGAAATTTAAAATAGTAACTGTCACATTAAAATTGGACCCCCGAGAAAAATGGACCCCCGGAACTAAATTATCATTAAAAATGGACCCCTAGAACAATTAAAATGGTCCTACCAGTTCCCCAATCTGCATATGAGTGGAATATAATGACTGTCCTTTGACTCCTTGGCACCATATTTCACTGTCTGCCAGTATGTCTGTCTGTCTGTCTGTCTATCTTATGTCTGTCTGTGTGTCTGTCTATAGTGCCAATTTTAATGTGACAGTTTCTATTCCTATTATGTTTAAATTGTGCTTGTGCTTAAGTCTACCTATTATGCTAAAAGAAGTGCTGGCATAATCAGCACACCCCTAAATATTAGTGAAATTAAATTACTAACAAACGCATTACTAACAAACGCAGCATCTGATCCAAACTGTGCTCCATTATCACGAAATACTCTCCATATCAGTAGATTAGATCCAGTCAGTTTAGTCCAGTCAATCCAGTCAGTTTAGGCGAAATCAGTTTATGCTCATAAAGCCGGTGTGGTTGCAGTGCATGATTGGTATTCATCTTGGCCTATATGCTAAGCCCGGACACAGCAAAATGGCATGTACAAAAAATAACTGATGCAACTTATTATCATAAACAGCCTATATAGCTCATTATTATTGAACAGTGATTTTTTAGAAAACATGGATGTTTATGCAATGGATAGTATCATAAAGGATATTTACATAATATTAAGAGTTTTTTTTTTATCAAGGAGCAGTTGAATATGCATGGGACCATTTTAATTGTTCTAGGGGTCCATTTTTATTGGGCCCATATGTCTAACAGGTGGGGTCCTATTTT
>JAYJLX010037320.1:0-16064 GCA_036873525.1 Chalinula nematifera | reverse complement strand
ACCTCCTCGGTTTTCACAGGAAGATTGGTCCTAGTTAAAAGGGGGAAAGACTGTAATAACTGTTAATAACTTTATGACTATTAATTATACTGTAGTGTATATAATACTGTGATTGTTGTCGTTAACAGTTTAGTTCATGATTAGAGTTTGTTAATACGGTGACCATTATTACAGTTTCAAACTGAAGTGTAGCCATGTTTACGGCTGTAAAAGCCTGTCCCATGACTTGAGTCACCTGTGGTTGCTCCTGGGAAGCCTGTTTGATAATATGCCAGGAATGTATCAATGTGCTTTGATGCATAAGCAATAGAGTGATTTGTATTCAAGCAGGTCAGTATACCTAAAGTAGCAATAGTGTCATCGCTGATCATGGTGGAGGAGTCATATCTGTGACACTCCGCAAACAAGCTGAAAGCCTGTTCAAACTTTTCTGAAACTTCTTTTGTGTATTAAAATTAGTTTCGTGCTGTTTAACCGTTATATTTGTTTAATACAGGAGTGTATTACCTATCGTTCACTATTTTGTAGTCAAAAACTCGTCTGAAAGTGCTGTAAGTGTATTATAATTAGTTTTAATGGTTATATTTGTTTAATACAGGAGTGTATTTCCTATATCATTCACTATCCAAGAACACTTTTGTGAGCGCTGTAAGTGTATTATGATTAGTTTTGTGTTGTTTAACACTTTTTTAATACAGGAGTGTATTGCCTATATCATTCACTACATTGTAGGCATGAACACTTCTGTGAGCGCTGTAAGTGTATTAAAATTAGTTTTGTGTTGTTTAACGGTTATATTTGTTTAATACAGTAGTGTATTGCCTGTAATGCTGTAAGTGTATTATTATTAGTTTTGTGTTGTTTAACGGTTATATTTGTTTAATACAGGAGTGTACTGCCTATATCATTCTAGCCAAGAACACTTTTGTGAGCGCTCTAAGTGTATTATAATTAGTTTTGTGTTGTGCAACGGTTGTATTTGTTTAAATACAGGAGTGTATTGCCTATTGTTCACTACGTTATAGCCAAGAGCACTTCTGTGAGCGCTCTACGTGTATTACAATTAGTTTTCTGTTGTTTAACAGTTATATTTGTTTAATACAGGAGTGTATTACTATCGTTCACTACATTGTAGCCAAGAACACTTCTATGAGCGCTGTAAGTGTATTATAATTACTTTTGTGTTGTGTAATGGTTATATTTCTTTAATACAGGAGTGTATTGCCTCCAAGAACACTTCTGTGAGCGCTGTAAGTGTATTATAGTTACTTATGTGTTGTGTAACAGTTATATTTCTTTAATACAGGAGTGTATTGCCTGTATTTTATTCTTTCCAAGAACACTTCTGTGAGCGCTGTAAGTGTATTATAATTAGTTTTGTGTTTTTAATACAGGAGTGTATTGCCTGTCGTTCACTACATTGTAGCCAAGAACACTTCTATGAGCGCTGTAAGTGTATTAAAATTAGTTTCGTGCTGTTTAACGGTTAATACAGGAGCCTATATTTTATTCTTTGCATTGTAGCCAAGAACACTTCTGTGAGCGCTGTAAGTGTATTATTGAGGCGAGCGTGAGTGAGCCCCACACTAGTCGAAAACGTACATAGGTCATAGGTACGTCCGTGGGTCGACCAAATTAGGGATTCTGTTTACACTTCAGTAAATTCACATAAACACGTGTTATCAGATCACGCCTACCTGAGGAAATTTAACAATGGCTATGTAAAGTCAGCTACGTAAACAACTGCTTGTTAGGCAGGCCATCCTCAAGAAATCTGTGAAAACTGTGTACACAGCTGTCCTATGCGATTCAAGCTGGACTATAGAAGCCAAGCTGGAATACAAGGGAGTTGTTGCAGATTTTGATCCATCATTTACACAGCTGTGCTCGCTATCACTACAGAATCTTGATCATACAAGCTTACCAACTCCAAGAGCCATAACTATCCATGAAACGGTCAGTCATAAGTACACGATCAGTGCTATAATAAGTATAGCATCAAGAATTGAGCTTCCTCAGTGAATTTATCTTTATCTGTGTATGCCACAGTCCTTCATGGAAGCTTTTTACAACACTGACACCTGTGCTACCTGGTAGTCTGCTTTAATTTCTTTACATGCATGAAATGCCTCATTGTTATGATGCATTTTTTTTCAGGTTGATAAAAGAGTACGCAGTACACAGCTTAAACTGTTAGATCAATAGAACTAAGTCGACTATGCTTCGCGAAGGCTCACCCCATCATTGTTTTACAATCATCTAGTAATTAGCTTTGTGTTTTTAATACAGGAGTGTATTGCCTATCGTTCACTACATTGTAGCCAAGAGCTGAGCGCTGTAAGTGTATTATAATTAGTTTTGTGTTGTTTAACGGTTATATTTGTTTAATGCAGGAGTGTATTACCTATCGCTCACTATTTTGTAGCCAACAACACTTCTGAAAGCGCTGTAAGTGTATTATAATTAGTTTTGTGTTTTTTAACGGTTATATTTGTTCAATACAGGAGTCGATTGCCTATGTCATTCACTGCAGTGTAGCCAAGAACACTTTTGTGAGCGCTGTTAAGTGTATTATGTGTTGTTTAACGGTTATATTTATATAATACAGGAGTGTATTGCCTGTGACGCTGTAAGTGTATTATAATTAGTTTTGTGTTGTTTAACGGTTATATTTGTTTAATACAGGAGTGTATTGCGTTCACTGCATTGTAGCCAAGAACACTTCTGTGAGCGCTCTAAGTGTATTATAATTAGTTTTGTGTTGTTTAACGGTTATATTTGTTTAATACAGGAGTGCATGGCCCATATCATTCACTGCCAAGAACACTTCTGTGAGCGCTGCAAATGTATTTGTGTTGTTTAACAGTTGTTTAATACAGGAGTGTATTGCCTATATCATTCACTACATTGTAGCCATGAACACTTTGAGCGCTGTGAGTGTATTATAATTAGTTTTATGTTGTTTAATGGTTATATTTGTTCAGTATAGGAGTTTATTGCCTATGTCATTCACTGTGTTGTAACGAAGAACACTTCTGTGAGCGCTGTAAGTGTATTACAATTAGTTTTGTGTTGTTTAACGGTTATATTTGTTTAATACAGGAGTGTATTGCGTATATCATTCACTGCATTGTAGCCAAGAACACTTCTGTGAGCGTATTATAATTAGTTTTGTGTTGTTTAACGGTTATATTTGTTTAATACAGGAGTGTATGGCCCATATCATTCACTGTGTTGTAGCCAAGAACACTTCTGTGAGTGCTGCAAATGTATTATCATTAGTTTAATAGTTGTTTAATACAGGAGTGTATTGCCTATATCATTCGCTACATTGTAGCCATGAACACTTTGAGCGCTGTGAGTGTATTATAATTAGTTTTATGTTGTTTAATGGTTATCTTTGTTCAGTATAGGAGTTTATTGCCTATGTCATTCACTGTGTTGTAACCAAGAACACTTCTGTGAGCGCTGTAAGTGTATTACAATTAGTTTTGTGTTGTTTAACAGTAGTATTTGTTTAATACAGGAGGGTATTGCCTATCGTTCACTACGTAGTACCCAAGACCACTTCTGTGAGCGCTGTAAGTGTGTTATAATTAGTTTTTTGTTGTTTAATGGTTATATTTGTTTGTGTAATGCCTATTGTTCACTACGTTGTAGTCAAGAACACTTTTGTGAGCGCCGTAAGTGTATTACAATTAGTTTTCTGTTGTTTAACTTTGTTTAATACAGGAGTGTATTGCCTAAATCATTCACTGCAGTGTAGCCAAGAACACTTCTGTGAGTGCTGTAAGTATATTTATGATTAGTTTGGTGCTGTTCAACTAATGTTTTTTTTTATACAGGAGTGTATTGCCTGTGTTTTTTCTAAGGAACATTTTTGTGAGTGTTGTGTAACTGTATTATAATTATAATTAGTTTCGTGTTTTTTAATTATTATTTGTCTAAGGGTTTTTGAAACTTTAACTGAATGAATTAGAATTTGCGCAGCAAATATTTCAGATGATAAAAGCCGTTTGTTGGCTCTAGTCAATCCATACATTTCATCCTTTCAACATGGTGCAAACCGGTTGGAACTGCCTAAAACTAGAAGTACATGAATAATGCTAACGTAATTCCACCACGCAAGCACCTATTTGGGCACACACCACAATATACTGGTGGGGGAACACTGAACCACCATTAGAACCAATGTTATCTAGTAGGATATGAGGCTTTTGTTAGTCCCATACAAGGATGAGGTGGGTGGAGTAATCAATATTTTAAATGTTATGTGACACGTACTATATACTTATTATGTACATCTAGTATATACCTTAAACAGCTGTAAATTGATAAATCACCCCTGAAAACATTTTGTTAGTAATTTGGCTAGATTTCACACAATTTTCCACCTGCCTTGATCCCCATCATTTTCTGAAGAACAAATTAGTCGTGCTGAACAGAACAGTAACACACAACACATACAATATGACCACAGCTTATGGGTGTACAAACACCATATTAACCAAGACAAACATGAGCTGTTAGGCGCTTACAACTTAAGTTTCATAGTGCTAATTATCCAGGTTGGTTATATAAACAACTACTGAAAATATCACCCAGTAGCTGAGTTCATTTTTTTTTACTGGCTTACATAATTTTCATTTCTTTAAGCAAAAGCTTCAGGCCACAGCCAGTCTTCCTCACCAATTGCCGCCACGTTTAAAACAGTTAATGGGCTGAATAAAAAAACTAAATCGTTCTAGCTATAGCATAGCAACCAAACGGAAAACAAAAAATGCATGTGACAACTAGGGGGAGATTCGCTTTGACTTTTACAAGTCAAGCGCTTCGAGATGATACTCGATTCTAGTTTTTTGGATTTTCGTTACGATGGACATGAACGCCAGTCTTGTGTATCCCTGGAGCATCTATTTAGAAAGCTACCAAGTTTTTTTGGAGCTAAACTGCACTTGAAAAGGAAGAAGAAAGCCTCACTGATGTATCGTGTGTAGTGCGTATAATTTTTTTACACAGCGAACAAAGGTCAGTAATAATTGTGTGTATGCGGTGCATGATTTATTTGGTCCGTTATCTACATGAAATGACTGTCACTAGTGATCAAAGCCAGGTTCATTATGCTGATTTCTTCTTTCATTTCTTTACAGGTGGAGGTTGCTTTGATTCCTGTACTGGAAGAATCCGAAGATGGTGGTTTTGAAGCTTTCAAACATTCGACCCGGTCTCATATTGTTGTAAGCTCGCTCACTAGTAGTTGAAAGAAGCATGTACTCCATTACTCAACCTTCCATTTTCTAACCACATGGTCTTCAAGCATATGTAGAACAGAAGAGGATGGACTATAGTATAGAATAAAAACAATACAATAACAATGTACTTATTGTTTGGAATTGTATGTATGTATAATGTAAATGTATGTATAATGTAATAATAGTGTCATTGTAATTATTATTGGTTTATTAATGATTTGATAGGTGTGGTCAGTCTGACTGATACCACACACGAGAACAGAGAAGAAAGTCAATTGCATGAGGTTTGGGTCTATTGGGTCACACACAGTGGGATTCTCGAGCTTCTCTAGCCACCTCCATCCAGATTACTGTATTCCACAGTTGGTCCACTGAGCTGGATACTGAGGCGATTGGAAGAGCCCAGAGTGACAAGCTCTCTACTAGCTGTTGCTGTGCAGTTGTAATAGTTATTATAGTGTTTCAATACTTGTGCCTTGATCAGCCATTTTGCTTTTTCTGTGAATAAGGGTTGTACAATGACTCTTCCAATAGCAAATAATCCACTAGTGCTATTGATAAAGGTTACTATGAATGATTGTTTGCATACACAAAAGCTGGCTACACACACACACACGTGTGTCACTCATATATATACATGTATATACTACAGTAATGATTAAACTGTTTTACCCTTAATGTCACAGAAAAAAAAGGTGTCCCAGAAGCCATCATCCCGGAAAAAACTAAAGATTTCAGGTAAGGTATTCTATACAAATGTGCACACATTATAATGATGAAGCTTAACAATTTACCATCAAAGTGTTGGCAGTTTCTAATAGATCTAACATCATCACCTCCAGTTCCGGAACTGCTGTACCACCTGCAGAAATAGTTTCACCTCCAACTGTAGTCATAGAGCAGTGACCAGTCTACTTTGAGCTAAAGTGTGGTGATGTTCTGCTCTTCTGCATTAGACGCTACTTGGTTTACTGGTTTATTAAAGTGTTCTCTACTTGCTATCAAATTTCCACTTCGAAATATCAACGGAGGTTGAAGCAAACGGCTCGAGTGCAGCAAAACGAACATATTCTTATTTCTTGCAGCAGATCGCTACCAACATTTGATAGGATGGAGATAGTGAGTTAAGACAAATGCAATAAAAAATAATAGAGCCCTAGCATTACGGGAACATCACCGCACTTTTTTGAACAGTGCTGTTACGACATGGTAGTTTTCTCGCTTACGCTACGAGTTTAGTAGCGTTCTTGTGTTTAGCATTGTTAGCAAAGGATAGCTCTATATTATGCAACTTGTTTGACTCGAAAAGATTGTTTAGAACTCGAGTGATAACCCTGGAAAGTTAGCTAATATTAAGTCAAATTGGGCGTGACCCATGACTTAAGTCACCTGTATTGTTCAGTGTACCTCAGCTTCCACCAGCCACATCCTCAACAGTGTCCACCGCTTTCATCTCCAACAGCTATACATCTCAACGACCAACAGTAGAGTACCAAGTGTCGTCCGGTTTACATCAACCTCCGTCACCATATCAATCCATTGCTCAACAGTTATCAACAATGCGGTCACACCCATTACCAGTGCCAGTTGACTTTCCTCCATTTTCAGCACAGCCACCTCGTCAACCGTCACCTGCTATATCTACACCAGTGCGAGTACCATCTCCACTTCTTCATCCCAACGAATGTGAAAAATGTAGCTTCTGAAGCATATTTTAGTACGGAGCTACTGATGAAGTGTTCAGTTTCAATAATCGGGCAAACCACTCCTGTATTAAGCAAATATAACCGTTAAACAACACAAAACTAATTGTAATACACTTACAGCGCTGACAGAAGTGTTCTTAGCGACAACATAGTGAACGATAGGCAATACACTCCTGTCTTAAACAAACTAAACAAACTCCAATACACACACAGAAGTGTTCTTGGCTACACTGCAGTGAATGATATAGGCAAGTCTGTGAGAGCTGTTAGTGTATTAAAGTTAGTTTCGTGTTGTTTAATGGTTATATTTCTTAAATACATAAGTGGATTGCCTACGTTGTAGCCAAGACCACTTCTGTGAGAGCTGTAAGTGTATTACAATTAGTTTTGTGTTGTTTAACGGTTATATGTTTAATACAGGAGTGTATTGCCTAGGCAATATACTATTGTATTAAACAAATATAACCATTAAACAACACAAAACTAATGTTAATACACTTACAGCACTCACAGACGTGTTCTTGGCTACAACGCAGTGAACAATATAGGCAATACACTCCTGTATTAAACAAACTAAACAACACAAAACTAATTATAATTTATAATACACTTACAGCGCGCACAGAAGTGTCGATGCAGTGAATGATATAGGCAATAAAATCCTGTATTAAACAAATATAACCGTTAACCCTTTAGCAACCAAATAAATCATTGGCCTCTAAAGTCTTGCTGACTCAGCATTATTATAACGTCAATGCCGACCGTACGGTGAGACGCACTGCAACCAAACTAGGGTGTGAGTGTTAGCATGTCCAGTACTTTCAATCGGTGACAGAAAATGTGCACTCTCGCTGTTGTCATGGAAACGGGGTGACCAGATGCTTGGCGTAACTGCCAATTTTACACAAACATCCGCCATTTTCAGCCCCGCCCCCATACCAGCCACACCCGTTGGTCCGCCTGACCTGTCAGAATTGTACCCATGGCTCCCATAGGCACTCAGGTTGCGTCTCAGGCCACCTTTCAAACTAAAAAATCTCCAAAAGTGGCGAGGGGCTGTGCCCCTTCGAACCCCACCTAAGGGGGGGCCAGCCCCCTCCTTAGAAACCTCCCCGTGTGCACGGTTGTGTGGGGGTGGCGGCCCGAAAAGTGACGACTTTTTTCTATGAACTTTCGCTTTTTGGATATGCAAAAAGTTAGACTCTTACATGCTTTCTCTGTTATGGACTCAAATTTTGTGGGCGGAGTTTCTGACATCTAACGACGTATATGGGCGTTAAAGGGTTAAACAACACAAAACTAATTATAATACACTTACAGCGCTCACAGAAATGTTCTTAGCTACAACATAGTGAATGATAGGTAAAACACTCCTGTATTAAACAAATATAACCGTTAAACAACACAAAACTACTTATAATACACATACAGAAGTGTTCTTGGCTACAACGTAGTGAACAATAGGCAATACACTCCTGTATTAAACAAACTAAACAACACAAAACTAATTATAATACACTTACAGCACAGAAGTGTTCTTTGCTACGATGCAGTGAATGATTTAGGCAATAGACTCCCGTATTAAACAAATATAACCGTTAAAACTAATTATAATACACTTGCAGCGCTCACAGAAGTGTTACAACATAGTGAACGATAGGTAATACACTCCTGTATTAAAAAAATATAACCGTTAAACAACACAAAACTAATTTTAATACACTTACAGCGCTAACAGACGTGTTCTTGGCTCAAACGCAGTGAACGATATAGGCAATACACACCTGTATACAAATATAACCATTTAACAACACAAAACTAATTATAATACACCTTACTGTACTCACAGAAGTGTTCTTGGCTACAACGTAGTGAATGATAGGCTATCCACTCCAGTATTAAACAAATATAACTTAAACAACACATGTAATACACTTACAGCGCTTACAGAAGTGTTCTTGGCTACAACGTAGTGAACGATAGGCAATACACTCCTATATTAAACAAACTAAACAACACAAAACTAACTTACAGTGCTCACAGAAGTGTTCTTGGCTACACTGCAGTGAATGATATAGGCAATACACTCCAGTATTAAACATCGTTAAACAACACGAAACTAATTCTAATACACTTACAGCGCTCACAGAAGTGTTCTTGGCTACAACGTAGGCAATCCACTTCTGTATTTAAGAGATATAACCGTTAAACGACATGAAATTAATTTTAATACACTGACAGATGTGTTCTTGGATACAACGCAGTAAACGATATAGGCTCGTGTATTAAACAAATATAATAACCATTAAAGAACACGAAACCAATTTTAATACACTTACAGCGCTCACAGACTTGTTCTTGGACAATGCAGTGAGCGATATAGGCAATACACTCCTATATTAAACAACACAAAACTAATTATAATACACTTACAGCGCTCACAGAAGTGTTCTTGGCTAGGCAATACACTTCTGTATTAAACCAACAAAACAACGCAACACCAACTATAATACAATTACAGCGCTCACAGAAGTGTTCTTGGCTACAGCGTAGTGAACGATGGGCAATCCACTCCTGTGTTAAAGAAATATAACCGTCAAACAACACAAAACTAATTGTAATACACTTACAGTACTCACAGAAGTGTTTTTGGCTACAACGTAGTGAATGATAGGCAATCCACTCCTGTATTAAGCAGTTAAACAACACAAAACTAATTGTAAGACACTTACAGCGCTCACAGAAGTGTTCTTGGCTACAACATAGTGAACGATAGGCAATACACTCCTGTATTAAACAAATATAACCATTAAACAACACGAAACTAATTTTAATACACTTACAGCGCTCACAGACGTGTTCTTGGCTACAACACAGTGAACGATATAGGCAATACACTCCTGTATTAAACAAAGACAAAACTAATTATAATACACTTACAGCGCGCACAGAAGTCTGTGAATGACATAGGCAATAAAATCCTGTATTAAACAAATATAACCGTTAAACAACACAAAACTAATTGTAATACACTTACAGCGCTCACAGAAATGTTCTTAGCTACAACATAGAGGCAATAAACTCCTGTATTACACAAATATAACTGTTAAACAACACAAAACTATACACTTATAGCGCTCACAGAAGTGTTCTTCGCTACAACGTAGTAACGATAGGTACCCCTGTTTTATAACGGTTAAACAACACAAAACTAATTTTAATACATTTACAGCGTTAACAGACGTGTTCTTGGCTCAAACACAGTGAACGATATAGGCAATACACACCTGTATTAAACAAATATAATCGTTAAACAACACAAACTAATTACAATACACTTACAGCGCTCAGTTCTTGGCTACAATGCAGTGAATGATACAGGCAATACACTCCTGTATTAAACAAATATAACCGTGAAAAACCCACAAAACTAATTATAATACTTACAGCGCTCATAGAAGTGTTCTTACCTACAATGCAGTGAATGATATACTCCTGTATTAAACAAATATAACTGTTAAACAACACAAAACTAATTTTTAATACACTTACAGCGCTCATAGAAGTGTGCTTGGCTATAATGCAGTTAATGATATAGGCAATACACTCCTGTATTAAACAACTGTTAAACAACACAATAATACAATTACAGCGCTCACAGAAGTGTTTTTGGCTACACTGCAGTGAGGCAATACACTCCTGTATTAAACAAATTTAAACAACATAAAACTAATGTTAACATACTTACAGCGCTCATAGAAGTGTTCTTGGCCACAATGCAGTGAATGATATAGGCAATACACTCCGGTATTAGTAACAATAAAATTTATAAAGGCGAAGGAAGATTGAATACCAGCATAAGATAGACGTCTTCACAAATATATGGCCTTAGTGCTCTGCAATATCCAACTCAATTTTTATGGAACGCCGTTTCCGCCAAAATTCAGAAGAGTAAAACAGAGGTCTTTAGTGAGCCTGATACATAAGATTGGCGAAATAGCTAAATCGATTTTGGTAAGTCGAAATTTCCAAAACCGATCGATTAAAATACCTATAATAACTACGCCCACATCGTCGACACGAGTAAAAAAAAAATGGCAGCAACTCGAGCAGCAATTAGATGTAGTGGCACAACTGAACTTCCGTTCAGGCTTCCAGTGAGAAGTACAGAAAAGCTGTTGAACTTCGTTTAGTTTGTCGGTGGAAGCTGGAACTGTTGAAATTATACTAAAATGTATTGCTGGTAAATTCAGTATACTGAGCAGGAAGGAAGTCTTTGCTGTATAATTTAAGGATACTTGTATTTTATAGCTTTAGAACAGCCCACACAGGCAACAGGTATGTAGGCTGGGATAGGGCCAGCTTAAAGGGGTGGGGTGGGGGAGTGGCTAGAAATATTAATTAATAATTTTCCTTTAACTCTAGTATTGAGTCAAGCTGCTTGGGTTAGTAAAAAATTTCCTTTCTCACCTATCACTCATGAGTAACTGCTTTAAGTAAAGGTGATATGTGAACTCGGGATTAGACAAAATGCAGTTGGTCGGCCATCCATAGTGGGGCATAACTGAGCTTCCGTCCGGGCTAAGGGCTGCTTCCAGTGACAAGTGCACGGAAATATTGAAGCAAGTGTATTGCGTCGGTGTAAATTATAACAAAACGTGTTGCCTGTAATTATTACAACTCAATCTGTCCAACCGTTGGCCCGCCCCACCCACCCTCAACTGTAAAATAAAGTACATAGACTTTTACCAGCATTCTAGCCACTTTGTTTAATGTAAGTTTGACTGTAGTATTCTAATGTTCCAGATAGTTGTTATTGAGTAACTTTAAAACAAAAGAGGCGTAGTTTTCTAAAGATAACCAAATGTGTATTTAGTTGTGTCTACCTAAGTAGTGTTAAAAGTAAGGTTGTGTCTGCTGTCATGGCAACGGGACTGGATTATTCTCCCATTAAACAATAGTGTATAGCTTATACATACCCTAACCCCTCCCACTACCCTAAACTGTACTAATAGTAGATAATTTACTTTTATGTTTAGTGTTATGTATGAATGTCCATTATTTAGAGTTTATTGATTGGACAATAATGGTATCACAATGAATACAGAAATAAAGAAGAATGTTGTTTGGATAGTGTGTACAGTGAGACATATTGAATTTTCGCTGGTCCCGGACAAATTTTCATACAATTATATCAATTTTAATATTCTATGTAACCACTAATAATCATTTTTGTCCCTGTGTACAGCTTTTCTTTTTATTCGATTTAATTGTTAGATTTAATCATATTTTTATAAGTGAATGTGAATTAGGGTGGGGCATGCAAAATATGCAATTATAACTCAGTACAAGTACTTCATGTTTATGGTTATACCAATGATACTCTAATTTCATAGTAATAAGTTGTATCAATGATGATTAGTGTTATTAACCGAAACCTCATGGATGATAAATACGTTCAATGACATGATTAACTGAACCTGAATCATAAATACTAATAACTAGCATAATCAGTGTGGAAACCTCATGGATGATAAATACTGATAAAGTTGTTCAATGATTAACTGAACCTGGATGATACTGAAATACTGATAAACTTTTATAACAATCAGTCCAGTATAGCATTTTAATTAAGCAAGACCAAACCCATCATGTCCTTTCATGGACAGAATAAATGACTGAGTTAAGGGGAGTGACACATACACATAGCTATAATGGTCAGTGCTGTATGCCATGCAGGGTGCATGCATGTAGTCACAGTTAACTGCTCACCTGACTAGATCTATTTCCTCTGGGCAGCTCAACCCTTGCCCTTTATTTTAATGGTGAGACCACCTCGAGCCCCGCCCCCGAACGTGTGGGAGTACGGCCAGCCAAGGACCCAGAGGGAAGAGCACGTTCCCCCGCCCTGAAGTGGGTGTGGCTGGCCTCCAGTCCACGCCCGAAGAAAGCAGAGCTTTTGGTTCCAGAAATTGTCCCAGAAAACTTAACTAGGTTGGGTAGGTTCTAATACTAAGTGTACTTCTTTTTGGAAAGATAACAAGGTATGATGCTTGTTATTGAAATACTATGAATATGCGATTATTAAATATGAAAGAAAGTAAACATTGAACATAACATTAACATGGTCCCACCATTGTCACTTTAATCAGGTACTGACTAGCCTCCCTGAAATGGCTGATAGGGATTCTCTACTCTCCCAAATGTACAAGGTGTACGCCTCTGATTGCCATCTGCCCAGCATTTTTATGGTGTGAACCGGAATCCCAGCTCGGGCTGCCGTCGTGGCTGCGCCAATTCGGAGCCCGGCATATGCCTTGGCGTTAGGTACGATATGAGTTAACACATCTCGGACTTGAGACACGAAGAACTCCCTAACACCATCCTGTCGTATAAACAATGGCCCCGGTTGGACTGCCAGGTAATTGAGCTACTGGGCAAACGAGGGTGTTGGTTTTTCCGAGGAAGATGTCTATACCCTTCCCGAAGGGGTCACATTTCGCCCGCCGCAGATGTGTACATGGATCTGAATGTGAGTCTACTGCTACATCAGAAGACCAAATTGCTGGTGTGTCCGAGGAACGGGACAGAGTGAACTCGCCACAGCGGAGAAACCCAAAGAACGCCAGGCAACAGGCTGCCCAGATTAATTTGGTATGAAATGGATCATTACTGTTTGTAAAGAGAACCTGCTGGATGCGGGCCATCAGGTCAGCTGTTATAGGGAGTCTCACCCTCTTGGGAGATCCAGCCTGGCTTCTCTTGACACCTCGTAGTACGTACTGGAGTCTGGGCCATTCTTCCCGTTGGGGCATGGTCTCTCCCATAGTGACCTGGAGGTGGCGTACCCCTGACAGATATGCCGATATGGATTGGGGGCGCAATCCTTTTTGAGCTGCTAAGTGTGCTACAAAGAGGCAGGCAACCCTCTCAGTGAGAGGAACAGGATTAAGCCTATAGGTGGTGCAGAAGTTAAGGTATGCTCGCTGAGCTGAGGAGTATGCAGTCAGTGTGTTCCTTGAGAGACAGTCCGTAAAATACTGCTGAACGAGGTTCTCCAGTGCCTTGAGGACCACGTCGTTGTCTGATCTAGGAGCAGATCCAGAAGGATAGGAGGAACCCAGGTGGGTGACTGCACCGCCTGGGGGAAAACAGAGACAAATGACTGGAAGTTGTTACGGGATAAGGCATCTATCGCCACATTTAATTTCCCCAGCAGTGCCACCAAGTGATGTCTGCTCGACAAGCGGCGTCTAGCCGGACTTTCTGGGAGCCCCGGTTTAATCTTTTAAGGGTTTCAATTAAGTTATGGGTGAACGATCTGCCTGGCTTGACTACAGTAGCTGCATGGTGTAGGTGACCTAACAGTGACTGAAGCTCACGCTTGGATGCCGATGTTTTTGATAGCCAAGTGTCTGTGATGGTTTTCACACGACGCAGTTTCTCAGCTGGCAACCGTAGCTCCTGTTTTATTGAGTCTATTTCAATGCCAAGGAATGTTATTACTGGTGAAGGCCCCTCCACCTTCTCAGCTGCCACTGGAAAACCAAGCTGAAGGCACAGCTCGAGAGCGATCTGCAGATATATGTTACATGCCTCTGAGGCGGTCGGGCCACAGAAGCAGAAATCATCCAGGTAGTGCAGTACATGGATGACCCCACAGCAGTTCATGGCCCAGGCTAGACCGGATTGGAGGCCAAATGGGAGGGCTCTGTCAATATACATCACTTCATTCCCTAGGAGGGGCTGGTCCAGCTCATGTACTGGGACCATTCGATACACACTTTTGAGGTCCAGTTTGGCCATTAGCGCCCTGGGACCCCTTTGGCTTACTAGAGTAACTGCGTCATCAACCTTCACATAATTGATGGAACATAACTCGGGTGGGATACCATCATTGACGCTAAAGCCCCGGGGGGCTGACAAGTCGACTATCAGACGGTACTTCCCCAGCTTGTGGGGCTTTGGGATAATCCCAATTGGGTTAATGTGTACTGCCAGTTCTGTGTCCAGCTTGTTGGACGATACCTCGCTTGCAATGTATTGATCCACTACATTGGGTGTGGCTCGCACCGATTGTAGATGCTTTCTACCCTGTTTTAGTGGGTGTTCTGCTTTGAAACCGATTCTGAACTTGTGAGCTATTCCTCTCTCCAGGAAGCCAGCAAAGCGCTGGTCAGGGTGTGTGGCTAGGAAGCCCTTCCAAGCCTGAAGTGGTAGGCAGTGTAGGTGTGATTGACTGAAACCCTCTTGCCTCTTTGCTTGAGCTGAAGTAGCCCATTAGTATAGAGCTGCCCATTGCACCTGCAGAGGAAACAGGCCGGGTGAAAGGGGGCTCAGCAATGTAATGCTTATTGTCAATAAAAGTTATCTAACAATTATTATTATTATTTTTTAATTATTATAATTGCTTTATAATGATGAATATTTACTTCATTAATTAATGCATTATTGACTGAAAACTGATAAGCTGAATACATGTGAATAACCCAAAATAATAAACTTTTTAAGAGTGACTCAAGAGATACAGGTACTGAGCATACCGAGTCAGTATAGGGGGTTACTTGGCCGGAGGGGCTGCGGCTTTTCCCTTACCCTTTGAGGGACATTCAATTAAAGGATGGCTTGGTTTATTACAACCACTGCACGTGTGATCGTACTTGCAGGGGTTTAGCTGACATAGTCCCCTATTAAACCGTCTGCGGGGTGGCGGCTGGGGAGACCATAGCTGCCTGGTATGACCGAAACCTGTACGCTGCCTTGGCTGGGGGCAGCTGAAGTGGGGGTCTATAGGAGCCTGCTGGTAAAGATGGCAGAGGATTGAGAATAGGAGTGCAGTGGGCTGGCCGCTGAATGTCCTACCGGTCTCTAGAGTGCACATTCCGATGATCGGATGCCATACATAATGAGCAGACGCGACCAAGCTCTCCCCCTCACGCACCAAGCACTGTCGCAGATGGGCATAGTTCGGCCCAGTCTAGCTTGGCCCCTGCGGAGACTTGTTGTCTGAATAGGCTATCGTATGCCAGCCAACCTCTTCCCCCGTGTTTCCTCGCCAAGTGTATGACAATCATGCCATAGGCAGCTAGAGAACGGGTCTCTTTGT
>JAYJLX010037309.1:0-16073 GCA_036873525.1 Chalinula nematifera | reverse complement strand
TATGTATGTATGTATGTATGTATGTATGTATGTATGTATGTATGTATGTATGTATGTATGTATGTATGTATGTATGCTGTGTCCTATTACGTAGCTTATGACAGTGTACGTGGTTTTGTTTAATACTATATTGTATAAATGGTACTATGTTTGTATATAGTTATTATGTGTTAATTAAGTGCTATGCGGTTATGCTTTGTTATGTAAAGTACATGTATATGTGTAGTTGTTTGATGTGTTGCGAACATGTGTCGTGTTTGTAATTATTTATTTGATGAATATAAACCTGTTTTGTGACATTGAATTATCATACATAATTACTATATCCGTGTTTTTGTGTTCTGTAGCAAAGCTTCAATGATACAGCGCTGAGTATATTCCATGAAGTCTGTAAAGATAGAGCTGCTTTAGGAAGATCCATTGTTAAACTCTTTCTTCAGATTGGAAAGGTATTTTGTTTTTGTTT
Organism: Chalinula nematifera; assembly: GCA_036873525.1. NCBI lineage: Eukaryota > Metazoa > Porifera > Demospongiae > Haplosclerida > Chalinidae > Chalinula > Chalinula nematifera. Next base: position 15,607 of record JAYJLX010037309.1, on the reverse strand, counting down.
CCATTTATGTTTTGCAAGTGTTTATTTTTTTCACCGACAATGGTTAGTTTCTTTTCATTGTTTAAACAGTTTTTGTTATTTATTTGTATTCCTTTTTTTATCTGTTGACATTGGTATAGCACACCTAGCTTCTTTATTCTGTGAATCTTTTTTTTTTTCAGTTTCAAGAATTGGTGGCCAGACTCATTGAAGTGGAAGTCGAGTCAACCAGGTTTGTGTAGACTTGGAACGATGACTATAAATATACATGTAGTCAGGGTACATGACTATATATAGTAACATAAGCGTATAGCAAGTCAGTAGTAGTATAGGGAAATTATTGAAATAGCTAGTATCAATCAACCTATCTCACCTTAGATAATATCTTGAATTCCTTCAATTCGCCTCATTTAATACATCAATGACCATAAACTACCAACCACTATATACCATTACCTATTATATGCTGTACAGTACATGTGACTACTGCTATATACTATAGTATACTGCGGTACATGTGACTACTTGTATACTACTAATGACTGCTGCCCATGTATAGCCTCCCACTAATACTATACAAACACCTAACATTTGTAATGTAGACAAGTCAGCCGCCACCCATCTATCACTGCTTGTACTATACAATGTTGACTGCCGCTGTGTGTTATTATACATAATACAGGAAGGGCAATCCTTTGAGGGATGCAATCCTCATAGCCTCATTTAGAGTTTACTCATTTATGTTTTACCTTTTTGGAGTATGTTTGGTTATCAATGTGTGTATACATTGCTTAGTTTTACTGTTAGTGTTATTTCCCCTCCCCCCTCCCCCCCCCCCACCCTCTTCCCAGTTGTTTATTTACCTTCTCCCTCACTCACTCTCTTTCTCTCTCTCTCCATTATCTAGTGATCCCAATACACTGTTTAGAGGGAATTCAGTGGCCAGTAAAGTAATCGATGAATTCATGAAGGAGAGTGGTCAATCGTACCTACATAGAACCCTTCAACCTTCTATTGATGAGGTAAGTAACTAAGATAACATGAATATAAGCAATAGCTCATGCCCTAATTACGGTACCAGATTATGTTTGGTTTGCTTGGTTAAATATGTTTCAATAGCTGTATATTTGAAGCTGTCTTATATACATTTTTGTATAGAGGTTATGGATAATTATTATATTATTAAGTTAGTTTGAAAGCTAGATTAGAGGAGGGGAAAGGATTCATGTTTTCTTTCTTTTCCTCTTTGATTATACTGTTTTCATGATGACAGAAACGCATAATTTAGTGAATGTAAAATTAAGTTATAGAGAACGACTGTGACTTTTTACATCCGCTCAGTTATGCGCTCCCTGGCAATACAATTATAAAAATGTACATTTTGTTTGTCTCAGATATTCGAGCTGAAGAGATCGTGTGAGATTGACCAGACTCGTTTGGCAGACGGGGAAAACCTTGATGTGAACATGGTAAGGAATTGCAGGTGGAATGCATTTATGGATATTTGATACTAATTAGATTGAACATTGAAATCCGTATGTTGACTATATAATGGTTAATAGATGTTATACAGTCTAGTATGTATATAGCATGCTTGTATGGATGTTATACAGTCTAGTATATAGCATGCTTGTCTCTCTGTTTACAGACTAATCTGTTATATTTTGTGGAGAAATTCATGAGTGCCATAACATCTTCGGCACGTTCGTGCCCTCATCAAATGGTTCGAGTATTCGCGTTACTCAGGAATTCTGCTAGCAAAAAATTCTCAGGTTAATACTTTTATTAATGATGTCATCTATATTGTTAGTATATTTCTGTATATTATTGATGGTTTGTTAGTGCAATGTTAGTATATTCCTGTATATTATTGATGGTCTGTCAGTGCACTGTTAGTATATTCTTGTATATTATTGATTGTCAATCTATTGTTTGATGATAAGGTTAATTCCTTGGTTTATTTCTCGTGAGTATAGAATTCCATAGTGATGTTGGATATACAGCGATCAGTGCGTTTGTTTTCTTGAGATTCTTTGCACCAGCCATTCTCAATCCAAAGCTGTTTGCACTGCGTCCAGAGAACCCTGTAAGGAATGAGGAAGAGAGATAAATAATAATGAGTGATTGTATTTGGTATGAGGTGTATTTTATTATATATTTGTTGTGTAGAGTCCAGTTGTTGCTAGATCACTTCTGTTGATTTCCAAAACAATACAGAACATGGGTAATATAGGATCAAGAGTACGTTATACATTAATATAGTACTATTACTGTGTAATATATATGTGTTATATCTAGCAGCGAAGGTCATCTCTTCGCAAGGAAGACTATATGGTTCCTTTACTGACTCAACTAATGGATGACGTACACATTAAGGCTGTTACTGAAGTAAGTTATGCATCAACCATTATACAACAGTATATTATTGTACTCCCCAGTAACTAACCTATGTACTGCACTGTGTCTGTCTGTCTGTCTGTCTGTCTGTCTGTTTCTCTCTGTTTGTTTTTCTTTATCTATATTTCTTATATTTCTATTTTACAGTATCTTGATGCCATCAGTGATGATAATGATTTACTTACTGCTTCCATGCATCAGTGTAAAGCCTACAGAGAAGGGTAAGCTAGCTAGCTAGGGAATACGTTGACCAATGCTCATAAACCATTTACTATTTATGTGATACAATATTTTAGCTATCTCGTTAAACGGTCACTTGCAAGGAAGAAAATAACAATGAAGAATTTTAAACGAAGGTATTAAAATAATAACGATATAAAGTCCTTTGTCTTTCTTCAAATGTACTTGTGTTCATATTGCATAATAGTTGTATTGTGTTTGATGTTGTAGGTTTTTTGTACTGTCCAGTAATGGTCTCTCGTATAGTAAGACTAGAGGAGATGCCTCCATTAATACTATCCCTATTGAAGAGATGCTGGCTGTTGAGAGACTACACGAATCTGCCTTTAATATGAAATTCGTAAGTAGACTTACTGGGATGTGGTCTGGAATAAGAGAGGGTGTGGTCTGGAGTAGGGGAGAGTGTGGTTTTTGGACATGTTATTTATTTTAATTTAAATTTTAATCTTACAAAGATGCTACAACTTGTGCAATCAGAGAGAATACTGTACCTTCAAGCACAGAACAGTGTTGAACAGACTGAATGGTATATATGCACTGCATTACCTCTATTAATATAACTATTATTACCCCTGTATATAGGCTGGCTGCCTTGTCTAAAGTTTGCTGTGGTAACAGGTCACATGTGAAAGCCGTTCACAGTGGGGCGTTCCTCTCACATGCCTGGACATGGTTAGAGTGGTAGACAGCAAGCAGCTACCTAGCTAGAATTATATATTATATTTAATGATGCTCTTCCTATTTTAGTTGTGGTTCTGAGAAGGTTGATCAACCTGGCTGTAAACCCATCAGTCTGTGAGTGTTACATATAGTAAATTAAGGTGGAGGGAGAAAAGGGGAGGGGCTAGTTGATGTTATTTAGCATGTTATAAGAGTGTTGGTTTCTTTACCTTTTAGAGCTGTGAAATTGTTAGCTGGAAACGTTGAAGACAATGTTGAAAGAGAATTGAACAAATTGTATCGTCTTCTACTTGATTCACAGGAGAAATTACTGTCTCTCAAAGGTTTAGTCTGTTTCCCCAGTATAATGTAGAAGTGTTGATTTTATTGTTTGTGCTTTCATAGACGAAGTGAGTCGTCTTACTAGGTCCAGTTACTCAAGTGAAGATAGTGCCAATAAGAGTGAATCAGCTGATCTGTTACCGTCTCGGCTCTCAACTATTTGTGAAATGATCGTCTTCATTAAAAACCTCGAACTTTCCAGTAAATGTAAATTATTGAAGAGACCTCAAAAATTAGGCTCAAGGTAAATTTACGGCTTAATATATCAATCATGTAATATACCTCATTATCTCTTCATTATCCAGGGACTCCCCCTTCACATGTGACTATTCAGAAGCTTATGTTGTGAAATGAGTTTATTTTCTCTTTTTTTTTTTTTTCACTATCACTTGAGATATGGAACTGCATGCACCCCCTTTAGCAAAATGATTTATAATTATATGATATACTTTAATTATAAGTGATAATAAAAAAAGTAATGATTTTTTTTTTATTATTCATCATCTGTTATACATGAATTAGTCATTTAAACATCTTTATTATATCTCTTGCTTTTTTTTTTTTTTTTAAAGAAATCACGTGCACATTTTGTCAATCATTTTTGAAGTATTCCTCTCATTAATTCTGATTGAAGTCTAATTGCTCACTGAGCTCATCTAATAGTACATACACTGTACATATAAAACATACTGAGATTTTATTACAGCAATACAATAAGCTAAGCATACGTATCAATCCTTACTTAGCTGGTTTTAATAAGATTCAATAATACAGTAAAATACAATAATAATAATAATCGTAGTGATTTAAATAATAATATAATAAATTATAAACTATTTTTTAATCATGATAAAATTCGTTAAAAGTATAAATAATATAGTACTATTTAAAGTTCTATTCTAAAAAATAAATGCTGTTTTATATAATACAATCAATAAAATAAGTATGTAAAACAATAAATTGGTGATCTAAATCTTGATTAAGGAAATAAATACCTATTTCCACAGTAAAGATTATAAACTACAGTTATAATAATATTATAATGAACAGCAAATAATATCATGTGCGGACGGCCACGCCTACTCGTTAATATGGCTTATGGCGTCTACGAAGGCGGTTATATTCTTCATAGGTAACTATACATTTTTCAGTCTGGTATCGAGTGAGACGGATAGTCCTTCGGTAGTCTTCGGTTACTTTACCACCCTTGTAGCCTCCCTTACGAAGCAGAGAGTCAATGGCCTCTATTTTAGACCATCCTTGGTCGGCAGCTACCTCAGGTAGGTAAGTGGCTGATTTCATGTGACCGCCATCGTTGAACTCTATCTGAATACCATGGACGCCAATCTGTGTGATTAATGAAACAACCTTATGTTACATGGTTACTTAACCAAGACCCTATGATGTATGTGGATTAACTCTATAACTTCATTCTGCCCCCCGAGTATTATAAGACCCTGCTTTAACAGAAAAATGATCAACTTTCACTGAACAAAAAAAAATCTCCTTTAACACAATATGTGTTAAAATATACCCCATATTCTCTATAATCACTATACCACCTTTACATAGGAACTTTCACTGTCAATCTGGTGTTTCACGTGAGAAGAACAAGAAGGGAAAGGCAATATTGTTTTAATTTGTTCTGAAATGAAGCTGCAAATACCCTTTTTTTTTCCTTGTTACCATAGCGAACACAAATGAGTTTTAGATCATAAACATGTCACTCATGCAGAGCAGTAGAATATAAGACATACATACTATACAGCTTAGCTTCCATGCACTACCATAGTCTATACCACACTAACACAATCACTCATCAAACACTACCACAACATGATGGTAACACGTGTTATAACGCACACATGCCAATATTATTGTTGGTTGTTAAAATTTGGCACAATGTTTACCCACACAGGCATACTATAGCCCACTATTGCTATTGTTGATTTGTTGTGTTACAGCCAACTCACTTCCCAGTCACTATAATCTTTAGCCCTCTCAAAGTTTGTCAACAGGGAGACACTGCACTCTAGTCGCGACACCTCGTCCAGGGACACAGGTTGAAACCTGGAGTCTCTTATCGAACTGGTCAAGGCATATTCTGCTAGACCACGGTGGAGTTTACGGGCTGTGAATGTGCCCATACATCCTCTTAACTTCCTATCCCTACCTGTCTTCCATGTTACAAATAACGGACTAAAAAAGGAACCCAAAACAATGCGCGTTAAATAGAGAAGACATTAGAATGCTTTTTCTCTTTTTGACTTACAATTCATCGTTTGGAAAATGAGGGGTTTTGGGGGAGTTGGCGTGGTTTAAGTGGGCTATAAGAACGTCGAAGCAGTAGACGCACATCTCAGGAGTTATGTATCTTCGGGAAACGACACCGTTAGTCGCTCCATTGGGTTGCTGAGGGCCGACTCCGTTTGTTTTCGGTTGAGAATGGTTTGAAGTGACCTCCTCATTGTCCATATCTTGTTTACGACTATAAACGAGTGAAAGAAGGAAAATAATGAATAATAAAGCATTAACAGTAAAGTAATACCTCTCCCCTAAACACAGAGTCTGCCTCAGCATTTTTGATTTTGACTGCCCGGTTGGCCACACCTTAATGCCACACCCATATTATATTATTATAGTACAGTTAATTAAAATAATTATTTTATTGATTATAAAAATCATTACTAACAGAAATTGTATAATCAAGAGCATTTTTTAGTAATTCTGCTATACAACTACTAGCAACCCTTCAGCCCAGAGTGTCATGACAAGATTCAGCTGATCTTTGCAACACAATCCAGGCAGAGATGACACAGCGATCCCAAGTCCCTCATTACTGGTTGCAGCAGATTGAATCAGAGCTTGCAACGACTCAAGACACTGTCGAGGCAGCTTTAGTCCTCTTGGCTATGGAACATGGAAATGAGACAAGAAAAAAAACTAAGTTCTTAAAAATTCTAATGAAATCATTAAACTTAGTTAAATAAATGTGGTGGACCCAACAGACAGACAGACAACAGCTAACTTTACATACAACATCAGCTGGAGATGAGATCATGTGTGTCCGCCTTTTATTGAATAATGAATGGTAGACGTACACCCAGCAGCCATCACTATCATCAGAGGCATTGTTGAAGTGGAGGTAGGTGTGGTCAGGCCAACATAAGGACACTGTGTCGTCAATAGAAGGAGTATTACCTACAGAAATGAAATTGTCATGATGACCTCATGTGATGCAGTATTACATCATAACTGTGTTCTATTGGTTACTATAATCAATCATTAATATTATCACTGAAAATGAAAAAAAAAAGTAAAAAGAAAATAATAAACAAATCAGCCTTGCTTAGTTACTGCTAAAAAAAATTATTATTTGAAATTTATGGCTAAAAGGATTTATGAATTTTATTTAAAAGTATTTGTAGTTAGTTCATCATCGTAGCTTCCTGCAGAGGCCATTTGCTGAGACAAGTTCTGTTTCTCCACCATTAAACTCAATCTCTTGTCAGCAGTACCGCCAGACGAACCCAGTGAGGTACTGTACAGATCAGGTTTAGTACAGTATTTCATTATCAGTGCGTTGATAATACGTGGGAGAAAGAAACAAAACAACACAGCCACTGCACTGAACTGGATACCAAACGAGAACAATGCCGTGTGGTGTTGGGGCTTGGTCGCAAAAAATGACACACAGAAAGCAATCCAAACCAGACCAACAGAGAATGTAGTGAACGCAACATACTTGGACTCGTTGAAGTTATCGGGAAATTTGAGTGTGAGCACGGCAAGCGCGTTACTGACGACAAGCAACAGCGAATAGTACAGCAACAGTACAACAAACATCACAGTATGAGGGGCGGCACATCGTAACAGCAATACAGGGTGATCATTGGTATTGGACTCGTTTAGTATTAACGTTGAGTTTGTTTCAGGATAAACTACAACAAGGGAGATTAGAACGAGAAGCATTTGAACGCCAACCAGGATTAGTGAAAACAATATTTGATAACCCGGCTGAATGAATCTGGGCGGTCTGGAGGTGTTACTTGCGCGTAGAAAAATACGAGTTATTCGAACCAGTTTAATCAGCAGCGCTGATAATATTATTGAAAAACAAAACCAAGTGCCTGTTCTCTGAAAGAAACACACACCCAGGGAAGGCTCCAATACAAAGAATAGTGTTTGAAGGAAACACATCAACACACCAAATAACAACAGAGTCATCTGTTCCCTTCCTGACGACTTAATGACTGTCGTATTCCACAATACGGCCATTAACAAACCAATCACAGCAACCGAGACGAATCCCAAAGAACCCAGTACCACCAGGGCAATACCAAAGTCATCCTTCACACTCAATGATGATTCCTCAATAAGCTGACAGGAATTGCTACCCGTGAGAGGGTTGTTACCCCACGAGTCATCTGGGCATGTAGCACACTCTTTGGCAGTGGAGGAATTACTATAGTTACGACCAAGACATGGCTGACACACAGCACAACACGAAGTCAGAGCAAGGTTGATACTACCGCTAAGACAATCAGGGCGACAGGAGTTGGGAGCAGGAATGTCATCATGACCCATCTCAAACAGAACAGACATGTTTGTAAGCATCTTTAATCGATTATCAATAGGGAGTGATTCCTCCCAAATTCCAATTCTAGTGAATGAGTACTCCATGTTTTCATCATCCCACACGTAATTGGTAATCTCATAACTACCATGAGGATTACCCTGAGAATCAAAATACACTTGTTTACCAAACAAACTCGTGAAATTTACATGCTGTAAATACTGTAAAAGCGTGCTTCCATTTAGATCCTGGTCTTGAGCCTGCAAGCATGAGTCAATCTCAACCGTGGGCTGGTTGCAATTATCGTTAACGTAATCCTCCAAAGCATGGGCTATTGCATACACAGCTTCCACTACAAGTTCAACAAGAAATGGTGTTATTGAGTGATAGGTGGTATTACTGCTCAATATGCTGACATCAGTTGGACAGTTATTGCCCTTACAGTCAATGAAATACTCAAAGAACTCCCTAAACCAGGGATTACGAGTGTTAGAGTGCAGTGTTAGGTTTGAGAAATAGTTTGAAAATTTGTTCAAATTTTCATTACTCAGAGATAGAGGTGCCACGCCTAGCAATCTTCCAGCAACAATGTCTTGGTATCGATGAACGATGTCGTTCGCCTGCGCCCATGACTCACTAGCAATCCACCAAAAACGTCTGCTGTTGTTAACTATCATTAATTTTTCCATTTGCATCATGAAAGGGTCAACGAAATTACGTGAAGTAAAGAACACGATCACATCCGCATCTAAGTCACTGTATAAACTCGCAGCAATGTTTGCAAACTGATAGTCCTGGAAATCCTCGTCGATTCCAACATCAATATTGATGCAAATATCCACACTAGAAGCCAGCTGTCTAAATCTCTCTGAACCTGTTTCACCATACTCATCGTTAGAATGAACTAAATTGACAAGAGTGTAGTTCAACTCCAGTAACAGGCTTATCATGGCCTGCGCCTGTAGGTCATCAGGTGGTATGGTACGAAAGAAATAGCCGTAACGATCACGATTATTGAGGGAAGGAGAACTAGCCGAATAGCTCACTTGAGGTACTTGAAATAAACGCAATAATCCAGCGACAGTCACGGCAACATGGCTAGTGGTTGGACCAATGAAGGCAGACGGAGCCTTGTGACCCTGTACTACATCACCCTGACCACTGCTACTCCCACTGTAACTGAGCATTGCTGTATTGGAAGAGTCAGTACATTTTTCCACACCTTCTTCACCAAATAACAAATCAAAGGTTTCATCCAAAGCTATGTTTTCCAGAGTACAAGTATCTCGTATTTCATAGCCCAGTGTTATGTTGGGGAGAAGAGATGAGTCAGCATTGATCCGGTCTATTGCATACAAGAATGCTTCGACTCTTTCAAGGGCTCTGTCATCCAATTTATCGCTACAGGTTCCATTTGGAGTTGGGTCGTGCACAGCAAACAAGGCTCCTATTATGAAATCACTGTCTATGTGGTTTGAGAATCCTCTGATACGACCGGACTGTCCATCGTCAGCTGAGTCAGTGACTGTTTCAGTATTTGAGTTGGTAAGTTTTGCCATACACAGCAGGTTGGTAGCAATGACAAAATAAGCTAAGACAATTAACATAGCCAGGCGGTCATGAAAACTGAAGACAATTTTAGACAATGAAGTCGATCGATACCATTCAAACTAAAACTAAGTAGCTAAATACAAGCATAATATATTATTATACTAACAATGGTATATATAGCGATTGATTTACAGATAAACTGAAATTAAACAACGCAAGATTTTTAACAACAAACACTGAAAGCAATTTATTGTAATCAATAGCAAAAGTGAAACATCATATTGAAGTAAAACCATTACAGTAAACACAATCCTAAAATGGATTACGATACTACATTGTATATTAATTAGTATAATAATACAATACAATATGTTGTATATAGTAGTTAGTATAGCAATACTAATATTATTGTGGGTTGTTATATTATGCCGTATAGGGTATATTGTTCGTGAGACACAGATTTCCCTAATTTTGCGGTTTTCGTAAATTCGTGAATTATAAATCTGTGAAATCATAATTGTGCCATGATCGTGTGCTTACTTCACGTGATTCATGAAGATTAAATCCGTGAATATAATGGATTTTCACCCATTTTGCATACCTCGAACTATATGCCCTATGCAGTATTATATAATGGTAACTGTGGACTAAACGGTTTGTTTAACAAATGTGAAAAAAAAAATCCAATATTTTATAGTTTCAATCTCAAACACATTAGTCCAAGATTTACAATATTACAATAGATAAACTGTTGTAGTATAAATTACATGTACGTGGATTCGACCTTTGACACAAACTATTGACGTGATTCTATTATCAACACAGCAAGTGTCTGACTAAATAACGTAACACTGTAAAACTGAATTGAGTCTCAATTTCTGTCTAACATGCAATAGATGTATGCTATATTTACCCTGTGGTTCAATAGATGATTTAGTCTCATAGTACGGTGGTAACCTTGATGTGATGAAATCGATAGAGTGCTGTTCCTGTAGACGGTTCACTCTCTTGCTTACATGGTGTGATAAAATAACGGTGGCATCATCGCCAAGCAGCTGATTCCCAGGTGTGGGGGCAATGGTGGAATGTTGTTCTGGTGTGTTCTTATGTCCACCTGGTAAGGATAGGTAGTTGAGTGGTATCCCTCTCCGTAGCCATTGCTCTGTTTTAATTATATCCTCCAGAATGAGTGGCAATGATTGCCGTAGGAAGTTCCCCCTGGAACTGAATGAAATACAAACAGTATACATGGTAGCAGCCATTATGGTTAGGGTGTGGCCGCATAGCCCGCAAGTATTGTATGCCGCCATAACTAACTGGTTTTGATAGGTGCTAATGGTAATGTGTGTTGAATGAGGTACATCAGGGGGCGTGTCTGCATGGTGGATTGTACCACGAGGGAAATACATCATGTCTCCTGCCTTTAAATTAACCAAAACAATAATTATCAATATTTATTAATAAACTAATAAATTAATTTATTAAATTTAATTAATTTAACCTCCAGTATAAAGTCATGCGATGGAGTTCCTATGTCTGCTGTGTTCAAGTCATCACTGCACGTCTCAGGTAGGGAAACCAATGGCGGATACAGCATCCAGTGTTTCTTCCCTTCCAACTGAAGGATAAACACCTAATCATAATAATATTTACATGATGTATAATGTAGTTGATTATGATAATGTATCCAATCACAACCTCTACATCATCATAGTGTGGGGCCAACCCCTGCGAGCCTGCAGGGGTTATGTATATGTTGGAACCAACGAGGCAACTGAAATAAGTCTCCAAGAGGGAAAGGATTCTCCATAAGACATCCTATAAAATTACATAATTATTAATAGTGGGTGTGGCTATATTTAATTAAGTACCTTAAAATGCTGTGGTTGATGGAATTGGAAAGTAGCCTTGTCCACATTCCATAGCCTATTGAATTGCTTGACACTGACCACACCCTCCTCGTTCAAGCCCTCTCGCTTTCCGTCAATGTAACGGCAAACATTAACGTTCCTACCATACTTTATTACTCCGGTTTTAATCAGGTGAGTCAAGTCAGATAGTGAGAACAGGCTTCCATAGTCATCAGAGTAAGGATGTGAGGACATTCTCTTGATTACCAATGGCTCTAATTCCCACTGATTGCTAAAGAAGGCTTCTTCACTAACTGCAGGAGATAGCAGGCTTCGAAACAGGTCACATGGAGAAGTGAAATCAATCGTGGACAGAGACGTAACGTCACTAGTAGCGAGATTCCCTAAAATTTTACTTTTTAGGGATGAAGATTTCCTGCGTTTTGTGGTCTGTTTTGTTTCTTTCTTGCGAAATTTCTTCCTCAAAAGTTGTTTCTTTTTACTTGACAGAGGCATTCCACGTGCATGCACACTAAAATAGTTGCAGGGTGGGTGGAGCTTGTATACAGATTAGGCGGGGCTGAGATCAAAGGAGCTGGAGTAGATAGTAACAAAATAAAAAGCTATAGATCTATCTATATAGGTCTAATAAGCATTCCTGCAGATTAATACTCAAATATCAGCGATTTATGCGATACATAACTAGACTATACATGCGCAGAATTAGAAAACAGACGAGAGAACTATTGAACAATAAAAATTTAATTTATTTAAAAAAAAAAATCAACCAAACAATGAAACATGACAATGACTCAATGGATGCATGCTAGACTACATTATACAGCAAAATATATATCAGGATTCATTATTTTCAAGCCAGTTCGATTGAAAATCCGATTCCTCTTCCCCTCTTTCTGTTACTGCCCTTTTTATCAGAACAAAACCAGAAATACAGGCAATAAAGGGCACAGAGTAGATTACATAGGCACCAATCCTTAAAGAATCCACCGGTATCCGTGCATGAGCAATGATGCTTGGCACAGGCATACAAGAAACCAGGACAACAGGAGAGAATAAGAACTACCAGTGCGAAAGCAGACAGAACAAGGTAAGAGTAGAGTTCGTTCAATTCACAGAGTTGGGGCCATGCAGTTATCGGAATCGTGGCATTTTCACAAACATCTGTAACTGAAATAATTGGCGAATACATGAATAAACTATCAGCAGTAGTACTACCGATACTGATCATTTACCATTCATAAATACGGAAGGTGATTCAGATGGAGTTGGTACCGGTGTCAGATCTGTTCTAGTAGTGAAGGATGATGGCTCACATGAATCCACATCAACACGAGTTGGTGAAATACTTGTACTAAATGCTATTAAGTATGTAAAGAATTAAAGCCATGCAATAATATCAAATGATTATGCGGCCGACGTCGATCAATCGTTGAGCTTACTGCATTCCACACTGACATCTTGTGTGTGGTTACAAGACGTGTTAGCAACTTGAGGACACATTTGACAATTATTGAGACATGTTTCGTCTGCTGCACATTGAACATTCTGTAACCATACTGGAACATTATCACTATATAACGTCAACACAGTAATGTATTAATAAATATTGTATGTATGCATGCATTCATGCATTAATTCAAATTATGCAGGCTATACAGGGAGGTCACTCACTTGAGATCCCTATCAATGTCGATCATATTGAAATTATTTGCTGATGTATAGCCCAACTGTTTGCATACAGTGTCTGCTCCTTGTTGATCAAACCCATCATCACAGATCGTCCCCCACTGTCTGTTACAGTATACTTCAACACGCCCTTCATTGACACTCTCTCCATCCATCAAACGTACCATTCCATCGAATGGACTGACATCTGACAGCCTTAATGTAGCTGTATAAAGAATACAATATGGCAGGCACGTTTAGTATTGCACGATTGCATCTATAAGTATAACATATAACAGCTGTATAATGAATACATACAGCATGAGATGAAGAGGTCACTGTTGTCATTGACACATGTTGGTGACGTGCTACTGAAGGAAAGACACTGCAGTATGTTGAGTTGGTTTGAACTAGTGCAGTCAATGGAGTCCAGAAGAGTTTGACGATAGTCTATACCATGCCTATGAAACAAACATTTACATACTGGTATTCATATATACTCATGCAGGCTAGGCATAATAGTAATGTATGCAAGGCATGCAATTATAAGCTACTTATTATTTGTCAATGTACGGTATAATATAATTTGTTGTAATAATAATTTTTTTTTTCTGCAAGCCATATCAGTTGAGTCATGCAACGAAGGAACATAAGGCGGCTGGCTTAATTGTTTTGATACCAAACACAGGCAAACACCTATTTTATTAGTGTTAATATAAAAAATTATAATTAGACTATAATGATAATTACGTTATGCTATAAAATATTTTTTTCTTATATAATATGATTAATTTATGTCCTCACCCAGAGAAACCATTTTGTACACTTCCAAAAGAGGAGGCTCCAGAATACCCTAACTGATTGCAAACAACATTGGCCTCTGTAGATCTGAATGAGCCATCGTTGCAAACATTCCCCCACTCATTATCCAGGTATATTTGCACAATACCGGATGTAAATGTTGATGAAGATTCACCATTACTGTACAGCCTAACAACACCATTACTGGTGGCAGCTGAATATAATATTGAATATAATAGAATAATATTTTTATGTAAAAGGTTTGTTTGTTTACATAGAATAATTGATTCAAGTTAAGTTAGCTAAAATAATTAAGACGATGATGCATGATGTAATGGAAATTTTAAACTTACAAGTATCATATCTATTTGCACAGGATTCAGTGTTTGCTGGCAATATGCTACTGTGCCCTATATACAATGCATTGCAGTACAATAATAGAGTTATTAGCTTATGACTATACAACTTACTGCAGCTAATGATAACATCCTGACTGTGATCACAGGTGCTATTGGTGACTGGTGAAGATGGACACAACTGGCAGTCAGCAATGCATACTTCATTACTGCAACCAGCAAGACTGCTATACCAGATTGCTTGGGACTCACTTGCAGAACTGGTCCTTATATAATTAAAAGAATATATTATACTATAAGTATACAATGTCAGTGCCCCATACATGCATGCATGATGAGGGGATGTATATAGTCCATATGCATGGCTTCTAGATGCATTAATATATATTAGCACCCACATGCATGGTAGATGTACATATGAGGTTAAGCTTACAACGAGGTTGAGTTAGAGATCACAGTAGCATCACTGTATCCGAGTTGCCGACAGATTACATCCAGCTCATTGCTATTGGGAACACCTGAACTACACACAGTACCCCATTGGCCATTACAGTACACCTCTATACGACCTTCGGAGACAAATTCCCCTCCCTGTAGTCTAACCATACCATCAAAAGGGAAATCCCAAATTCGATTTGAATCTGTCAAAACAAAAACATAGTAAGAATATAATTAAAACATGATTAAATTATGAACTAACAGCAGATGACAAACACATCATTAATATTCCGATCGCACTCAACACTGCTTAAAGAAACAGTGGAACATTGCAAGAGAACCAGCTCATTTCCTCTGCAGTTTACATCACTTAATGCTGTTTTATGGACATCAATGCCATATCTATAGGGGTATAGTATTGGGTAGCAAGATTTGTATATAATTATCATACTGACCAGTGCATGTATATGTACTCATGCAGCATATGGTATTAGACAATATGATGCTAGTGGAACATTATGTTGACGCTGGAATAGAATTCTAGTCTATTCCAATTAATGTAAACGTTGCGTCAAAAAGGTTAAATCATCCATACATACAACGTTGCACTAGCATCATATTGTGAACTAGCCTTTACTCACAAGGTCCCTGATTCTGCTGTGCCATGACTGGAAGCTCCAACGTATCCAAGTTGTCGGCAAGTTACGTCTGCTTCATCTGCTCCAAAATTG